>JAPDVR010000010.1:2139443-2239443 GCA_026230005.1 Gila orcuttii | reverse complement strand
CAGTGAATAGATAAGCATTATAAAGCATCATATTCATGAGACCATACAATGCATATAAGGCATAATTAATGCATTAAAAATAATGGTAACACTTTACAATAAGAATCATTAGTTAACTGCATTAATTAGCATGAACTAATAATGAACAGCATTTAATAATATTTGTTAATGTTAGTTTCAACATGTACTAATACATTATTAAAATCTTGGTAACATTAGTTAATGCACTGTGAACGAACATGAACAAACAATGAATGACTATATTTTTATTAACTATTGTTAACAAATACAGTAACAAATTTATTGCTCATGGTTTGTTCACGTTAGTTAATATATTAACTAATGTTAACTAATGAACATTATTGTAAAGTGTTACCAAATTAATATATATAAAGTGTTATCTTTACTTCCTATTCTTTTATTATTATTATTATTATTATTAAACAGGCAATAGGTATACTTGCTGTTGGCTTTGGAAAATTGTGAACTATAAGAAGAAACAGGTGCAATATTTGTTTAATTCATACAGGAAGAGGAAATAAATGCCAAAGCTGCACCTGAGATGATGTCATCAATGACTCAAAATAAAGTCATGAAACACGTTTACAACGTTTCCACATTCTTCAGACTGTGCTTTATGACTGTACACACATTGTGAACGTGTCAAAACTCGTCAGAATGTGGAAATGAGACATTCTGAAACGTTGATTAGACGTTGTCGTCTCACACACTTACAACTAGAGAAGAGATAGCTGATTGGACGAGGTTTAGAGAGAGAGAAGCTGATTGGACGAGGTTTAGAGAGAGAGAAGCTGATTGGACGAGGTTTAGAGAGAGAGAAGCTGATTGGACGAGGGTTAGATTAGAGTCCAAGCTCCTCAAAAACTGCTCATTTGTTGAGATATTGAAGAAAATCAGAAGCAGACACAGATAAGCTAATCTATCCTCCAGGTTTCCAGTGTCATCTGAAGGAAAGGTACATGAGAACTAAAGGCCCCGAAGGCATTTCAACAGCTCGAAAATACACTTCGCATTTAACGATTTGGTAGATGACTTTTCATAACCCTATAAGAACTGACTATAAACATAATTTAAACTAGATAACATGCATTAAACTTCCTGCATGAAAATTTTTACATTAGTTGTTTTGAATCTCAGACCCTGGGCACAAAATATGAATAAATGCAATACATTTTTACGTGTTGGGATTTTCTGATTGCCAATGCACTGCAGAAGTATTCCTACCAGTTATTTACACAGATTTTATGTATATTTGTGGTTTTCACTCTGTGTTCTAACATAAAAAAATAATACATTTTAACAGATCCACTAATAATAAAAAAAAACAATTATTTTAATTTATCCATATACAGTCAAACCAAAAATTATTCAGACACCAGATATTTTTTATTTTATTTTTACTAGTGTGTGCAGGACACTATAGTTCATTTATGTAAGTGAGGATTGCAAAATAAAGTAAAGTGTGACATATTATATCCAAAAATTCTTCATAGAGTGACTACCAGTAACATTTATAAAATATTTGGAACCAAAACTGATTGGGACACTTTGAGCTGATCATGTTTTGCTGAAGTGTTTTTTCTTTAATAACTAATGCACCTTTTTACAGCACAGACTGAACAACATGAAGCATTGCTTGGTAACTGGTTGAGCTAAACTGGTATTATCTAATTGTGTAGTTAAATTTAACAGCTGACAGATATTCAACATAATTCATGTGTGAGAGTCTAACAGAAGGACGGACAAAACCAGTGAAATATCAACTGAGTTCATAACTCTGAGTTCTTGTCATATTTTATTACCATTTTCTAAACTATAGCGAATAATCTGTGATAATGTGAGAATTTTGTTTTGACTGTATCTGCTTGTTAATTTATTTAATAATAATAAATACACTGGCATAATTTACTGAATAATCTTAAAACTCGTTTGTTTATCCAGCTAGTTTAACACTCATTTAGAGTTGTATAAACATTATGAATGCCATTTTTAACAGGGAAACACTGGAATTCAGCTTTGAATACATTTTTACTTGGAAGCCTCTCCAGATTAATAATTCACGTTCTCATCGGCGCTTGTGTCACGACAGCATCCAGACCTCCTGGATTTCTTCATCAATCCACACAATAACGTCTGAGACTGAAGGAGGAAATCATTGAGTCTGGATTTGATCTGAGAGTTTCTCTCCACATGTTGATCCTGCTGTTATTGATGCACCGTTTCCGAGACCTTCCTCGAGCATTATCCACACAAATGATCCCTGCTACCTGTGGCTCAGGGTTAGAGGACAAAACCTCCTGCTATCACAGCCAGACGGATCGATGTGAGCACGCAAACACACCTGAGACTCAACAGATAGTGTTGCTTATGCCTGAGGACACAGAGTTTATTGGCAATGACTGACATCATGGAAATTTAGTCTGTTAAATCTTCATTTCAACCACGAGCCACCAAGAGTATCGTCTGAAAACTAGATGTTAAAGTTGATTTTAAAGTGCCCCTTTTGTGCTTTTCATGCAGTGTGTAATAGAGCTGTTTGTGAATGTAAAATGTAACCCTGGTTAAATAATTGTTTACAGATATTATTTATTTTAATGTTTACTTGAATAGAATGTTATCATTATTCATACATGTGAAATTCTATGAAAAAAATATATAAATATATATCTGAATTGAGTTAGGAGAAGAGAATCCACCAATCGGAGCGTTTGATTACTGGCTCCGCCCCTTGCTTACGAATAGCTTTGCGCAGATTAGACGACAGATGCAGAGCGACTGAGATATCTGATCTGACGACGAGAGAGTGTTAAAATTGAACAAAATATAGTTCTTAAACTGTTCAAAGTTCACAAAAATTGTATAAATCAGAGGGTAACTACAAGACTGTGGATGATCCAGTGTGATTGTGTCTATCGGGCACTTCAGAGTTTACATTTTGACTCGGTGAGTTTACCAATGTTATAATTAGCCTTAAAAACGAATGACAACACATTGTCTGTAATAGCTGTTTATTTGTTTTATGCATATGAGACAAAATTGTGTTATATTCTGATGTTGTATGGGTTGGGTTGTTTATTTGCAGTGTGGTTGTGTCAGACCGCATGGTGTATTAAGTGTTCACTGCTGACGCCATATTGGTTGCGCGTGCCTGTGGAAGAAAAAAAAGAGAGAAAAAAGTGAATGGACAGGTAATTGAGTACAATGTCATTTGTTAGGATGATGGTATGCATATATATGTATTTTATTTGTTCCTGTGTTATATATTTAATTGTAAATCATTATTGATATACAATATTGAATGCATATTCTGGTCTGTGATCAGGCCAGGTTTTTTTTGTGTGTGAATGTTCTTTCAAGATGGATTTCCCTAATTGATGGCGAGCCTCCCACTTCGATTCTGAAGGATCACGAACTTAGAGGAAAGGACAATTTTTCGTTTCGTTATTTCTACTCAGATAAGTAAGAGAACATTTCCAGAGACTGATGTATTTTTTTTCTTCGGACTGAAACATCTCAAGAGCACAATTGGTAAAGTTTAATACCGATCAATATTCCAATTGATAGTCCATTTGAACTTGAAGAAATTATTTCAGTGGGTTATATGTAATACCACTGGTGATTTGTTTTGTCTTTCATTTGTGTTCACTTGAATACATTGAATGTGATTGTGATTATTGATATACGAAAAATTATTTAGAGGGTGCACCCAGGCGATATATAGCTTATTGTATTTTTTTTCTGTCATTTTGTATTGTTATTTTGTGATTGATGTAAAAAGAAGATACCAAAGAGGGAAAAAAAACACTAAATACTCAAAGTAAAGCCACCTTTTATGGTTCAACTTACCTTTTGTCTCTGACTGTTTCTCAGCAGCATCACCACCACCTCCGTTTATGTATCGTGCAGTCTTCTGATTTTATTTTTCTGGTCCATTAGTGAGTTAATACCCGCTACAACTGTGGTGAGCCAGCCAGGAGGTGGCGCTGTTTCTGAGTATTAACAGATGTGATTTAAACGATTAAATTAGCATCTTTGGACCCTTAACAAACAAAAATGGATATAGTTGAGGCAGAGGGTATTAAAGTTCCGAACTCTGTGATTGTTAGTGGCTTGACGAAAACCGAAAGTGATGATGAGTTAATTGACATCCTGAAAAGGTATAGTTCGTTTGCCAGAACCATTTTCATTAGTGACAAAGAATCAGAGTTTTACCAGAGCACAATAATTGAATATAACAGTGGTCAAGCCTTGGAAATGCTAGAACCCCAGCTGCCTTATACTCACCAGCTTTCCAGTGATCCAGGTATCACTTACCACGTGAGGGCATTATCTAGTGTCTTTACACAGCAATTGGGCAGTAGCGTCACTAAATCTTACCTTGAAGGACTGAAAGAAATAGCTAAACTGAGTGGAACTAATTTTGAAGCAGTGTTGAGCCAGATGCTATCTCAAATGAGTGCAGAACTCACACCAGCATCCACTGATCTTGAGGCTGGAGATGGAAACCCTAATGGGCAAAAACTCCCTGGCGAGTGTGTTGGAGCAGCACCTGTTAAGCCAAGTCAGGTAGATGAACCACAATCACAGCACACACCTGTTAAATTGAACAGTCCACCCCTCATTACCTCTCAACAAATACTCAGTCCACCTGAAGTTCAGAAACTCATTGTTGAACACGTTGTGAGGAGTGGTGAAATAACTGCCCAAGGGCCTGTACAGTCAAGGCTCAGGATGTTCTCCGGGTAAATGTCCTAGACCTGGAAATGAGGTTGATTATGATACCTGGCGCTCAAGTGTTGAGCTTGTTCTGAAAGACCTTGGTTTATCTGATCTGCATGTGTCCAGGAAGATAGTGGACAGTCTTGCAAGATCCTTGCAAGATTTATGAATACCCTACAGGACGCCGGTGAGAAACCATCCGCTTACCTGTATAGATTGCAGACAGCCTTGAGGGTGACTATCAAAAGAGGTGGTATTACTCCTGAAGAGGCAGACCGGCACCTTCTCAAGCAGTTTTGTAGAGGCTGCTGGGATAATGATTTGATTACTGATCTGCAGGTAGAGCAAAAGCGCAACCGTCCTCCTCCTTTTGCGCAGCTTCTGCTCATGCTACGCACAGAAGAAGACAAACATACAGCAAAGGTCACTCGTATGAAGCAGCATCTTGGGTCTTCTAAACAGAGAGCTCTGATGCATTTCCAACGAACGTGGGTCTCTGCAGAACCTGAGCAAAGAGAAGTTCCAGGAGTGGTTTCACTTGCCACTGAAACACAAGAGCTCAAGAAACAGATTGCTAAGCTACAAAGTCAGTTAACCAATCTTATGACCAAGCCAAAAAACCCAGAAGAAATTCCCACTGAAAGAAGCAGTAAACAAACAGTACAAAACGAAGGTAGGAACTGGCAGTTATGTGAGTTCGAATCCAGTCAATAAGAAACCAACAAGCAGGCCGAGGCCATAGTACTGTTTTACATGCAGCGAGGATGCCCACGTTGCATCCTCTTGCACTTCTGAACCCAACCCTGCACTTGTCACTACCAAACGCAAGCTCCTAAAAGAGAAGCAGCTTCAGTGGGACGCTCAGAACCCCACCCCCAACCCTGATTTAAACTAAAGCCAGCCCTTGTTGTGGGACAGACAGGGGCTGAAGTTAAACCAAAGCGTCCCACTGCTAAACATGTTTCAAACAAATGTCAATCTTCTAGTAAGCAAAGCGCTAGCCTGCCAAAGGGTTTAGTCGGTGCTAGGTGCATTGCCGAGGTCAGCATAACCAGTGAAAAGTGTCATTGTCTATTGGACACTGGGTCACAAGTCACAACAGTCCCCAAGTCCTTTTATGAGCAGCATCTCTCAGAGTACTCCATTAACTCCATCAATGACATCTTGGAAGTAGAAGGCGCCAATGGTCTATCTGTCCCATATGAAGGCTATATAGAAGTAGACATTATCTTTCCTGAGGAGTTCCTGGGTGTGAGTGTGGAGGTGCCTACCGTAGCTCTAGTAGTTCCTGATGTGAAATCTCACAATCAACCATTGGTTTTAATAGGCACAAACACCTTGGATGTTCTCTATGAGCAACATTTGAAAGCAAACTCCCCAACATACCAACCTTCTTCATTTGGTTACAGAGTGGTTTTGAGCACACTTGAAACAAGACGGAAACAAAACTCAAATGGTGTCCTTGGTCATGTGCGGTTGAAAAGTAAAGTACCTGAGGTCATGGCTGCAGGTCAGACAGTAGTTGTGGAAGATTCCGTTGCAGTACCCTGTGGGGTTGATAAGTGTGTTGTGGTGGAGCATCCATCTAACTCATCTTTGCCTGGTGGGGTATTTGTAAAACGCTGCCTACTTACCCTTCCTAAAACTCAGCTTTACCATTTACCAGTGGTGCTCACAAATGAAACCGAACATGACATAGCTATCCCACCAAGGTGCATAGTAGCAGAACTCCATGCGGTCAAATCAGTACTTCCTCCTCCAAACACCTCTTTAAAAGATAAGCACCCACCTGTTCAGGAGCTCAATTTCACCTTAAATTTTGGTGAGTCCCCATTACCACAGGAATGGAAGGACCGTATCACTAACAAGCTCAGAGAAATGCCAGAAGTTTTTAGTCAGCATGACTTGGATTTTGGGCACACCCAAAAGGTGAAACATCGCATAAATCTGAACAATGAAACTCCTTTTAAACACAGAGCACGACCAATCCACCCACAAGATACTGAGGCAGTCCGCAAGCATCTGCGTGACCTTCTAGCAAGTAGAGTCATACGAGAGTCCGAGTCACCCTTTTCCTCACCCATAGTGGTGGTGAGAAAGAAAACCGGAGATATACGACTGTGTATCGATTATAGGAAATTAAACCTCCAGACAGTGAAGGATGCGTATGCACTACCCAATCTTGAGGACACTTTTTCTGCTCTGACAGGTTCCAAATGGTTCTCCGTACTAGATTTGAAATCGGGATATTATCAGATAGAAGTTGAGGAGTCTTACAAACCCAAAACCGCCTTTGTCTGTCCATTGGGGTTTTGGGAATTTAATCGTATGCCCCAAGGTGTCACCAATGCACCAAGTACTTTCCAAAGATTGATGGAGAAGTGTATGGGGGACATTAATCTAAAGGAAGTACTGGTCTTTTTGGACGATCTGATAATATTCTCTGACACTCCAGAGGAGCATGAGAGACGGCTATTAAATGTTCTATCTCGCCTCAAGGAGTACGGACTGAAACTTTCTCTGGAGAAATGTAAATTTTTTCAAACCTCCATTCACTATCTAGGACACATTGTGTCGGAACATGGAGTAGAAACAGATCCCGAAAAGATACAAGCCTTAAAAACCTGGCCGAGTCCCATGAATCTAAAAGAACTGAGGTCATTTTGGGGTTTTTCCGGCTACTATCGCCGGTTCATTAAGGATTATTCGAGGATCGTGAAACCACTCAATGATCTTACTTCAGGGTATCCACCGTTAAGGACAAGTGGTAAAAAGAGTGACAAAAAGGGTCAGTACTACAATCCTAAGGAGCCCTTTGGGAGTCGTTGGACGCCTCTTTGTGAGAAAGCTTTTCAGTCCATTATTGGGAAGCTAACTAGCGCACCTGTCCTGGGTTATGCTGACCCCAAACTTCCCTACTTTCTCCATACAGATGCCAGCACTAAGGGTTTAGGAGCTGCACTGTATCAGGAACAAGGTGGGCAGATGCGTGCAATTGCATTTGCGAGCAGAGGGCTGTCGCACAGTGAGTCAAGGTATCCTGCTCACAAACTTGAATTCCTTGCTCTCAAATGGGCAGTAACGGAAAAGTTAAGCGATTACCTTTATGGCAGCCAATTCACTGTCATTACTGATAGCAACCCTCTCACGCATGTTCTTACCACAGCAAGATTAGATGCTACTAGTTATCGGTGGCTTGCAGCTCTTTCCACTTTCTCCTTCAAGTTGCAGTACAGGGCGGGCAAGCTGAACATCGATGCAGATAGCCTTTCAAGGTGACCTCAGGAGCCTTTTCCAGAAAACCCCTTGTCACAAAAAGAGCATGAAAGGATCCAACAGTTCATACAGCATCAGCTTACTGCCACAGAAGATTCTGTTAGCACCACGGCTGATGTAGTCCAGGCCATCTGTGAGAAGCACCTTGTTAGGCAATCAGCTGACGTCGGGCCAGGCATTGCTTTTGTAAGCTCCCTTGCACTACGCTCCGATGCTGTACCCGACTGTTATGAACGAGAAGATAGTTCTGATTGTTTACCTGTTATACCTCACCTTTCAAAAGACCTTGGTGATAAACAAAGAGCCAATCCAGTTCTTCGAGAGGTGATTTTGCACTTGGAGTTGGGAGAGAGACCTTCACCAACGGTAAGGAAGGAACTTCCTAGTCTTTCCTATTTCCTAAAAGAATGGAACCGCCTTGAAGTAAAGGACGGAATACTTTACAGGAGACGGATAGATAAGGATTCCACCACTTACCAGCTAGTGCTCCCTGAAGAGCTAAGATCCACTGTGATGAGCAGTTTACATGATAGTATGGGTCACATGGGGATGGAAAGAACCTTGGATCTGGTCAGATCCCGGTTCTACTGGCCAAAAATGGCTGTTGAAGTGGAACAGAAGGTCAGGACATGTGGTCGTTGTGTGCGAAGGAAGTCCTTAACTCAAAAAGCTGCACCCTTGGTCAACATCCAGGCCATCAGACCGTTACAATTAGTCTGTATGGACTTCCTCTCATTGGAACCAGACAGAAGCAACACAAGAGATATCTTAGTTATCACAGATTTTTTCACTAAGTATGCTGTGGCAATCCTTACCCCAAATCAAAAGGCGAGAACAGTAGCAAAGTGTCTTTGGGAGAATTTTATTGTGCACTATGGGTTCCCTGAACTCCTTCATAGTGACCAGGGCCCAGATTTCGAGTAATGCACAATCAAAGAACTTTGTGAGATATCAGACATTAAGAAAATTCGAACAACGCCTTACCATCCTAGGGGAAATCCTGTGGAACGCTTCAACAGGACCCTGCTGAATATGCTTGGCACATTAGAAGAAAAAGACAAAACTCATTGGAGAGATTTTGTCAAACCATTAGTCCATGCATATAATTGCACGAAGCACGAAGTTACAGGGTTTACTCCCTATGAATTGATGTTTGGGCGACAACCTCGTTTGCCTGTTGACCTTGCCTTTGGGTTACCATATCAAGACAGTCCACAGAAATCCCATTCTGAATATGTCAAGCATCTAAGCCAGAACACGCCAGAACCCTGGTATTCCACCATCTGATGATGATAACTCATTCGCTGACCCAGAGGATGAAGATCTTAATGGAAGGTATAATGCTTTGCCAGTTGTGGAAACAGTACAGTTCTCTACAGTGTATGATATCTGTAGATCAAAGGAAACTCTGGATGTTTCTTCTGATGCTGACTCAATTAACCAAGTACCCCCAGATGTTGATAATCCAGTGGAACACTCACCTGTTGATGCCCCAGACGAATACTTACCTGTTGATTCTCCAGTTGACGATTCACCTGTTGATGCTCCAAGGGTCCCTGAAACAAGTAATATACCTGACGAGGAGCAAACTGAAACAGAAAAGGACCTACCTGTTCAAAGTGAAGAAGTTGAAGCGACAAACTATGCTGAAATATCAGATGTTCCTGTTGAAGGGAGGGAACAACAGCCAGAAATTGAGGGGGGGCATAAGTCGGATATTCCACTCACACGCTCTAATAGACAAAGAGGGGAACCTGAGAGACTTGCCTACTTCCAGCTTGGAAACCCCCTATCTTTTGTTGTTCAGTCTTTGTTCCAGGGGAGAAGCACTGCCCTTGTTAGCCCTTGTTATGAATGAAAGACCTGTTTGTGAAAAGTTTTTTATTTATTTATTATTGTTTATGTTAAAACAGCACCTGCTTTCTGCTCACGGAGTTAGCGATCCTGCTGAAATCACATTAGCCTGCTGGCAAGTTATGGAACATTTATTCATTGTTTATTCCTGATCATACTTACAGTTTTTCACTGTTAAATGTGTGAGCTGTTAAAAGTGTAACTGGAGACAGGACAGGACAAGAATGTCTGTTTTTATTTAATCTTTTGGTTTTGTGAAAACCAAATCTTTTGTTTGTGAAAGACTCATGCGTGATTAAAGTCAGATGGCACTTAAGCTACTTTATGATTTGCTGTATGTCTGAACAAAAGAAATAAAAGTTAACTACCTATACCATATTGAATTGCATAGCATCATATTTTCCTCCATTGCATTGTATTACATTGAACAGTATCGCGTTGAATCGAAATCGGATCGCATCGTAATAGTAGTGAATAGGGGTGTAACGATATTCGAACCGAACCGAAGAACCGCGATACAGAACCCACGATTCGAATCGCGATACTCTCATGGCGTACCGAACACGCCCCGCCCAGCCCCGCCTCCTGCTACCCCGGCCCCGCCCAGCCCGGCTCATTGGACCTGGAATGAGTACACATGAATTCAGTTTTGTACCCTAACCACCATTAACACCAAATAGCAAGCTCCGTGTTTTGTTACTTTCGATAATAAGCAAGGTGTAATCTTCAAATTCTGACTATTCGATCACAAAAATCAAACAATAAATGCTGTTTTGGCGCTCTTTGATGTGGCGTGACAGATCACTGTTCTAGCTCCTCATTTCAAGTGGCAGCGCGGAGCACGAGTAAACGCGATCATGTCTTCCTCAGTTACAGAATAAACATGAATGGACACCTGAAGGTATGTTGAAAAATACAGTATACTTACTGAAAGGCATCATAACTTGTGTAATCGCTCAATCAGTGTTTCAGCAGCGGAAAGACGTCAATAAAACTGCATAGCTTGTCACTAGCATTATATTTACCTCAGCAGGAAAGTGATTCAGTGTCCACAACTTGTTGGTTCCTAGAGAAATGAACTCTTGCACTAAATAAATGCACTATATTATCCTATATATTATATTTTACTTAACCTGTTAATTATATCTTGATTATTTAATGTACGTTTAAAATATCTTTCATGAAAATGACAGCAACTGTGTAAATTATTATATTTCAATAACAAATTAGAGTAAAGTTAATGCAAAAACTGCCTTATGTTCAGTTTACATGTTTTCATACAATGTGTTGGGTAGGGCTGCACGATATTGGGAAAAAATCACATTGCGATATTTTATTTTTCTCCGATATATATCGCGATATGAAAACAATTTCACCAGATGACTTTATTAGCTCTCTTTGGAAAGAATGAATCATCTGAATGACTGGGGTGATTTTGTAATGGAGTAAATCTGCATAGCAACTATTATAGTTAACTAATGTAGTTAACTAGAGTTTAATAAATGGAACCTTATTGTAAAGTGTTACCGATTTGTTATGTCTCGTGAGTTCAGTGTTGGACAGGTCAGTTGTTTTAACCATTCATTAAAGTGAATCGGTTCAAAGGAGTCATTAGTTCGCGAATTGTAGGTGTAATTAACGGACCACGGCAGACGTTGTGTGATTATCCCGGCAGTTTAGGACATCGCACAAGATTGGTCTCAACACAGAAAACATTTCACAACTGAATAGATTTTTTGTTTGTTTTGTTTATTGAAAGTGTGGTTTATCTGAATGTGTGGAACGCTTTTCAGAGAATTTTTTTTTTTAGCACAATTCACAACCAGTAGTTCAGGAAAAAAATAAATCCGAATGCTTCACCTGAAACTTCGTTCTTCCGACCTTTTACCATTGTATTCTCAAAGATATTCAGTCAACTCAATTCAATAATATGCGCGAGGGAGGGAGAGAGAGCAAGACAGTTTGAAAACGGTGAGAGTGCGCGCGCGCGACCGGAGCTCTCTCTCTCTGCTCGTTCTCTCAGTTTAACAAGCGCAGCAGTCAGTCATCTATCACTCACCGGTCAAATAAGGCTTTGGCGGGACATAAATACGCTTTGGCGGCCGCCAAAAAATGTTCAATGCAGGAAGGGCATTCTGACTTTATTTTGAATTCTCATGTTCGTTCAAGCTCAGAAATAAGAGAAAGACCACTGATCTTTGTGTCTGCCCGGCTCACAGAAAACAACGCGCAAGTTCCAGTCTTTTTACGTTTGATGTTTAAACAGGACTTAAAAACACATGCAAATGATAAACTTTCACTATATTATGGTTAAACTTTGCAATTAATCTGCGAATCTCAAGCGTTACGGGACGTTTTTCCCTAAGGCTTACATCGCAACATCCTGCGATGTGACTATCGTTGATGTGCACATCGCGATATCGATGTTAAAACGACACATCGTGCAGCCCTAGTGTTGGGTGTTGATTATTATATCTAAAAAATAAATAGCATCTGAATTTAGGCTCTGTTGTTAACCTTTAATGTTATAGTAATGTATACTATATAGTTTACAGCATTAGCAGATTTTTAATCCTTGCAAAACGTTTAATTGTAATTGAATTAATTTAAAGACAAAGACACCATTTTTTCATTAAACCACTGTTTAAATTTTTTTTTAGACGTCAAAACCGTGAGAAAACCGAACCGTCAGTTTTGTGTATCGTTACACCCCTAGTAGTAAATCGTATTGCATCGCATCGGTAGCTGCTTACCGGTATATACTTTTAATATATCGTATCGTTGGCTATGCATCGAGATGCGTATGGTATCGGCCTCAGTTATTGAGATGCACATCCCTACTGTATATCAACAGTTGAGATTCAGATATGATAATGAGTGTTTGCTTTCTGACCAATCACAGCAGACTGGGCAGTCTGACCAATCAGAGCAGAGCAGCTCTCAGAGAGGCGGAGTTTAGAGACTGAATTTTCGAACGAATAATTTTTCCGACTGATGTGCAACTGCAATGTATATTATGGAAAAAATAAAGTGCGTTTTGACCTTGAATGCATGTAAATCTACTGCAGGAGACAAAAAAAACAAAATTAGGAACCTTTAAAATAGCATAATAAGGGCACTTTAATATGTAAATAACCCATTTGTAAGGGTTTTTACTCATAGTCACTGTGTTTTTATTGATTGAAAAGTATCCAAGTCCAAGTGTAAATGCCCATGACACACACCAGAAACTACTCGACACCAAATACATATTTTTTCAAATGAAACGAACATTTGCGCGAGCGAACATAGATGAGACTCATGAATGAAGCAAATGCAAAACTCAAACAACTATGCTATGGAAGTAAATGGGTCAATGACATATAAAGTCCCTGATACACTTCAAGTGAAATCGAAGAACAAACTGGTGTGACATCATTTCAAATTAAATCAGGCGAAAACAATGTTCAATTTCTGGAAAATTTCACTCTGGCTGTTAAACACCTTAAAACTCCCATTGGTGATGATGTAATAGGTGGGCGTGGCTCACAGGCTCCACCTCCTTTGTTTAAATCTTCTCTCGTTCATTTCTTCTGTTCAGTCTGTCACGGTCAGACGCCAGTAGAAACATGAACACTGGAGACAGACTTCATAACAGAAACAGATGTTGTAATTCTAATAGAACAATTACACTGTTGTTCATTTCATTAAGTCAGCTTACGATCCTCAGACAGAATTACACTGTCATATCAAGATCAAGATTGAAGTTGTGAGGAGACCGTGTGTTTTCAGATATAGTCTTCCTTTATCTGTGAGTTCTGCATTGTCCGTACATGAATTTAAATCGAAGTTACAGTCTTATCTTTACCCTTGCATTTCATTCATTATAACCTTTGGTCTCTTTTAACTCAAACTTAGTGATGTATTGCTTTTTATTACTGTTTTTTTTTTTTTTTTTTGTACAGCACATTGGTCAACTTTTGTTGTGTTTATTTGTTCTTTATAAATAAATGAAAAAAATTACTGTTGTTCATGTTTAATACTGTAAAGCTGCTGCTTAAGATCAATCTACTGTATAAAGTGTTGTATATACACATGATGTGACTGAATCTCAGAGCGGATGCAAACATCTCTACGATCGGATGCTCTGGTCTGCTTTTCTCACGCTGTACACACAGTGATTAAACGCCTCATATAAACAGCATGGCAACAGTGAAAGTTGAAATGACTGCTAGAAAGAGAAGAGGATGATCGTGTTCATGATCTCTGAAATCCTCACAGGTTCACAGAGAGAACAGAACGCTGTCACAGACGTCGGATTACAGTGTTGATTGCGAGTGTGTGTTTGCATGAGTGTGTGTTTGCATGAGCGCATTACGAAGCCCCGGTTCCTCTTCTTCACGGGAGTCAAAGACGAGAACATCACCTCAGTTTCATCACGGCATGATTCATATTCCTCACGGCAGCGGAAGAGACGCTGTGTGTGTGTGTGTGTGTGTGTGTGTGTGTGTGTGTGTGTGTGTGTGTGTGTAGAGGACGAGCTCTATACAATTAAATACACTTTAAAGGGATGTCACTCTCAAATGAAAAAAAAAAAACACAAATGATTTCTCCACCTTTTCCTCTCAAACAGCAGGTGAAGAAACAGACATGCATCTTGGACATGCACAACGAAAAAAGGAACAATATATTATATCATGTAGCTCAAACAGTAGAGCGTTAGCGCTTGCAACGCCAAGGTCATGGTTTCGATTCCCAGGGAAAGCAAGAACGGATAAGAATGTAAATATGTACCTTGAAATGCAATGTAAGTCGCTTTTGGATAAAAGCATCTGCCAAATGCATAAATGTAATGTAATTTATATTTATAACATACATAATATTTTATAATTGATATATATATATATATATATTAATAAAATCTGTATATTTATATCATACATAAACTACTTATTAAATAAAAATATTGTATGTATTTTTAAATATATTATAAATATTTAAAAATATTTAGTTATATTAAATAATTACTATCACATATTTAATATGTTCATTTGTTTTCAAATAAATAAATAAATACATAAATAAATACATTTCCTGAGAGCTTTTTTTTCCCGCATAGTAAAATAAAACCTGTATCTGTAGTTTGCATGGCCGTAGTTTGCATTGGCCTTTGGCCTTTTTTGCCAAATAATTTTGTCAGATAATAAATACCTTAACCAAGTTTAGTGTTTTGTACGGAGCCCCTAAAGGGACATGCAGGTGGAAACTTTGAGTTCGCTCGCAAAACTGTTGTGTTCTTTGTGAGAGAACGCAAAAACACTGCCAAATTATTTTTCTCCCACCTCATATTTTTTTCTTCAGCATTTTCTTTCCCCCTCCTATTTAAAATATTAACAAAATATAAAAAATATTTTCCTCATGATTTGTTGGTTTAATTGAACTTGTAGGTTCATGAAAAAAAAAATGTCACTTTTGCCCACTACTGTATATATAAAAAAAAAACATTTAAAATATCGCAAAATAATATTAGCTAAATAAATTGGAGAACTGTCAAGCCTGTTACTTAAAGGCACAGCATACACATATAGAAGCAGAGCTGAGGAGACTGTGTGTTCGGCAGAAGCAGGTTTGATGGACTGTATCAGTGTAAACATGAAGAACGGCGTCAGGAAAGATTTAGAAGAAGAGAGGAGAGGAATGCATGAAGAGAAGAGCTGAAGTCTGAGAATCAGGAGGTGTTTATCCAGAAACACTCATAAACAGGCATTTACAACACTTTTAATGCTCAGATACCGTGATCCATAAGACCATGTGTAATCGCTCTGACATTTATCAATGCAACACGTATTTATGCGAGTCCAAACACTGGAAGGGCCAATTTACAGCATTACAAAATCATCATTTTACTCAGAGTTACCCAAGAGAATAAAGACACCAGACAGAGAATATGACAAATTACTGCAAATATACTCTTGAAAAGGCTAGTGGAAGGAGATCGAAGACACGGGAGCAAATCTCCAGCTGATTGCTTCATTCCTCAGCATATCTGACAGAAAAATGAAAAGGATGAGAGAGTCGAGGCTGTTTTCTGTCAGTAGTTATTGATTTATGCTGACCGAACATGAGAGATCGAGTTGCTTTCAGTTTGAGTGACAGCTATTGTGCTGCTGTTTCCAGATCATTCCATTTAAAGGGGCCATCACACATTTTTATCATTATTTAATTTTTTGCCCTTATAGCACATCTGTTGCTACAAAGATAGTCAATCATTTGAATTTCACTTTAATTTTCCATCTCTGGCAACATTAAACGGTACATTTAATGTGCCTTTAAGAAACTTGGGTCCCATATTGTAATTAACTGCTCCTTCTTCTTCATCTCAACACATCTTTATAAACATGGACAGTCATTCATCATTTTTGCTGATGTCATGTGGGCTGCGTCTGAAATCACAAACTCTCTCAAGTAGGAACTTGTTTTTAAATAAGTACTTTGATTGTGCTAAAAAAGTATGTTCTGTATACAGTAGTCAACATTTGAAGTGGATCGAAACCTTTCATCAAAGTTATAAATGAGTTTTGAACAATCCCCGTTCTTGTCTTTGCACAACTTTGATGAACTTTTTTTGATCCTCCTCAAATGTTGACGTACGAATGTGTGTGTGTGTGTGTGTGTGTGTATAAACCGGACGCACTACATTTATGTTGTCATTATGGCTTCGCTCATTGCTTCATGTTGTCACATACTAGGTTTCACCTTCTATATAGTAGAGAAGTATGCGATTTATCAAAATTACTGTAGATTAGACTAGTCACTTTAGTTAGATTTTAAAATGTTAAATATATTACGTGTGATGTGGTACAAAGAATGTAGGTTTTTAATTTAGGTTCTTTTAGTTTTACTCCTTGAAGTTGTTTTAGTGTTTTATTTAGTATCTAAATCCAAATATAGTGTAAAAGCTACAGTATTGGCCAATAGTGATGTCCGGCCTGGGAAAACTGACATCTTTACCCTTTATTAAAATATTATTACAAGATTTTGCAAACATATTGCATAGTTGTGCTTGTTTTATTTGTGATAGTAACGCAATGAAACATGCCAAATTATGCGACAATATTTCTCCTGCCTGTCATAGAAAGAAATTATGAACACATGCAAAAATAAGAGAGAAAAGGCTAAATATGAATAACTGATTATGTTGTAGTCAATGTATGCTTGTTGTTTTTCTATGCATTTATTTTGCAAAGTAAAATAAAACCTGAAGCTGTAGTTTACCTTTTTTGTCAAGTTTAGTGTTTGTTCTTCACTCATATTTAAAACATTAGAAAAAATAATCATAAAATACATTTTCCTCATATCTTGATGGTTTTATCAAACTTGTAATGTCATTAAAAACAAATACGTCACTTTTGGCCACTGTAGAAAACACATTTCTCTATTCCTCTGCTTCTTTTCCATAGTTTTCCAGCGTGAACATGCGATAGACGGATGTGTTTAACCGGTGCGTTCACATCTCACATGTTTTACAGCGTACAAACTGACATGTTCCTGTTAATGACAGTGATTTGAACATTTTGACCAACATAAAGCCTGAATATTCCTGAAGAATTCCTAATCAAGCTCTGTTGAAAACACCAGGTGTGTGTGTTGTGCTCGAGGAAGGATTGAGCAGCTTCATCATAAAGGTTATGAAAACTGCTGGTCGTCTAAACCATAATCACGCTGATTTCTTGACGGCTGGTTTACACACATCTGGATCCAGATGTCATCGACACAAACACTTTTGAGTTCAGCGTCAGCATCTCAGGAGCACTCAATAAACTCGCATTATTTTTACTCGACAGCTTCGCTTTTAATTAAAACATAATCATCATAAACGGACCCATCAGAGGGTCTTAATCACAACAAACTTTCATTTGCAACGAGGCAGCGGTGAGCTTTGCGTATTAAAATTAAACCACGCTATCATGTTCCTGCATAGACGAGGCTCAAAACGCCAGAGAGCTCGAGTTCAGAAGAAATGATTTTACAAATCCTATCAAGAGGAACCAAGGTGCCATATTGGCATTCATTACCAGCCTGTGTTTAATCAGGAGCCGGAATGATTAAGTGGCAAACGGAGAACTTTGTCATTTCTATAAATTGAGTTTGTTGTCAGGGATTGGAATGTGATTCATCTTCTTTAAGTAATTTCACTTTTTAAAAGTTTAAACCCCTCTTGAGAGTTGAGGATTATGCAGGGTTTGAGTGAAAAGCACCTGCGCCACTGATTAGAAACGGCTTAAACTCGAGGCCTAGACGCGCCATTAAAACACGCATGTGTCTGTAGTCTGTAGTTTGTAGTCTGTAGTCTGTAGTTTGTAGTCTGCAGTCTGTAGTCTGTAGTTTGTAGTTTGTAGTCTGTAGTTTGTAGTCTGTAGTTTGTAGTTTGTAGTCTGTAGTCTGTAGTCTGCAGTTTGTAGTTTGTAGTCTGTAGTTTGTAGTCTGTTGTCTGTAGTTTGTAGTCTGTAGTTTGTAGTCTGTAGTTTGTAGTTTGTAGTCTGTAGTTTGTAGTCTGTAGTTTGTAGTCTGTAGTTTGTAGTTTGTAGTTTGTAGTCTGTAGTCTGTAGTCTGCAGTTTGTAGTTTGTAGTCTGTAGTTTGTAGTCTGTTGTCTGTAGTTTGTAGTCTGTAGTTTGTAGTCTGTAGTTTGTAGTTTGTAGTCTGTAGTTTGTAGTCTGTAGTTTGTAGTCTGTAGTCTGTAGTCTGTAGTTTGTAGTCTGTAGTTTGTAGTCTGTAGTCTGTAGTTTGTAGTCTGTAGTCTGTAGTCTGCAGTTTGTAGTTTGTAGTTTGTAGTCTGTTGTCTGTAGTTTGTAGTCTGTAGTTTGTAGTCTGTAGTCTGTTGTCTGTAGTCTGTAGTTTGTAGTCTGTAGTCTGTTGTCTGTAGTCTGTAGTTTGTAGTCTGTTGTCTGTAGTTTGTAGTTTGTAGTCTGTAGTCTGTTGTCTGTAGTCTGTAGTTTGTAGTTTGTAGTCTGTAGTTTGTAGTCTGTAGTTTGTAGTCTGTAGTTTGTAGTCTGTAGTCTGTAGTTTGTAGTCTGTAGTTTGTAGTTTGTAGTCTGTAGTTTGTAGTCTGTAGTTTGTAGTTTGTAGTCTGTAGTTTGTAGTCTGTAGTCTGTAGTCTGTAGTTTGTAGTCTGCAGTTTGTAGTTTGTAGTCTGTAGTCTGTAGTTTGTAGTCTGCAGTTTGTAGTTTGTAGTCTGCAGTTTGTAGTCTGTAGTTTGTAGTCTGCAGTTTGTAGTTTGTAGTCTGTAGTTTGTAGTCTGCAGTTTGTAGTTTGTAGTCTGTAGTCTGTAGTCTGCAGTTTGTAGTCTGTAGTTTGTAGTCTGTAGTTTGTAGTCTGCAGTTTGTAGTCTGTAGTTTGTAGTCTGTAGTTTGTAGTCTGCAGTTTGTAGTTTGTAGTCTGTAGTTTGTAGTCTGTAGTTTGTAGTCTGCAGTTTGTAGTCTGTAGTTTGTAGTCTGCAGTTTGTAGTCTGTAGTTTGTAGTTTGTAGTCTGTAGTTTGTAGTTTGTAGTCTGTAGTTTGTAGTCTGCAGTTTGTAGTCTGCAGTTTGTAGTTTGTAGTCTGTAGTCTGTAGTTTGTAGTTTGTAGTCTGTAGTTTGTAGTCTGCAGTTTGTAGTCTGCAGTTTGTAGTCTGTAGTTTGTAGTCTGTAGTTTGTAGTTTGTAGTCTGTAGTTTGTAGTTTGTAGTCTGTAGTTTGTAGTCTGCAGTTTGTAGTCTGTAGTCTGTAGTCTGTAGTCTGCAGTTTGTAGTCTGTAGTCTGTAGTCTGCAGTTTGTAGTCTGTAGTTTGTAGTTTGGCTGACACACACCTGACCTCTCCCGATTTAAAGTCCCACTGAAGTGCGCAGCTTTGTTCTATGCATTGACCTCATTTCCACTGAAACAGGAAGCGAAGGCGGGGCATATTGAATGGCTCCTCCCCCTTTTCAAATAGCCAATAGCATTTAGTTTCCCTCACAGACTGACAGCACACAGAAGTGAATCCGAGCGCTGATGAAACGCTGGATTCAATAGTAGATGTGAATAAATTCTAGCCGTTTCATTCTTAACTAATGTACAGTTGGAAAACTGACTAAAACTCGAGCGTTTGAGCAACCGAACACACACTCACACACGTGTGTCAGTGGTCTCCTTCGCCAGGTGGGGTTTATAGCAGAGGGGTGGAGCTTCAGATTCTAGAGAGCATTTGATTGGACAAGATGTAATGAGAATCTGAAGTCTGCGGTGATGTCATAAAAATGCCTCATCCATTTTAGCGGAAGTGAGAGACTGTAAGTTTTGAATGCTTATATCTCCTAAATGTGAATTTTGTCATTGTTTTGGAACACACCAGTTCATTTTGGGAATTCATAACCTTAAGGCTGACATATTCATGCTAAAAGCAAAAAAAAAAAAATTAATTCATAAATAGTTGAGGCACTTTTCACTAAAACATCTGCACCAAAGTCTTTACCATAATAATATGCATTTTTTTTAATAACACTTTTTCAAAAGCCCCTCCTCACAGGTTCCTTCAGTCCCGTCCCGTTAACGGTTCCTGACATCGGTTCTCCACTGAGATGAGGTTTAACACGATAATGAACGAGAGAAATGTCAGCCGCTTGATTAAAACACACTGGAAAGGTTGGATCTCCTGAACCTCGGATCCGACACCACACACACACACACACACACACACCCACGGGACCAATTACTCCACCATCAGGACATCTTCAGGACAGAGGAGTGTGTTTTTCTCTCAACCTGTCAAAACTTGAATACGGGAGAGTGAATCCTTCCACAAGCGAAAACTGAGAGGAATTATCCCGAGTGTGAAGGCTTTCAGACAGAGCCGATGTGTGTGTGTGTGTGTGTGTGTGTGTGTGTGTGCGCGCGCGCATTTAAGAGTCTGAAGGAACCAGGACCTCTGTGAAACCAGCTTTTGTCTGATAACTATATAGATATAAAAAAAAGTCTTCTTAACAACGATAACTATAACGGCACATGATGAGACACAATCATCTCTAGTTTAAGCATTTGCATTTATAACTAGAGATGCAGCAATTTATTGGACGATTTTTGATCAATTTAAAACTATAGCATGAAAAAGGCAGATATAACAAACTGATAGTTTTCTAAAAGAATGTAATGTTCATTAATAATATATAATGTGTAATGATGTTGTTCTATAATAATAAGGCAAATTTGAGTTCATTATGTTAATAAGAAACATTTGATGGCAAAAATAACCAGTCTGAAGGTTGTAATTTGTGTTTAGTTCATCTAACTGTGTGCCTCTTATAATGTTGGCCTGTTGAATATTTAATGGATCCAATGTTTAATGAAAAATATTTGATGATGCAGCAATAAACTATAGTGTTTTAATGCATGTAATTTTGAACTTTGCTCATTAAAAACATCAGTAATTATGTTAATGATAAAAGTTAGTGACAAATATCAGTATAAAATTGATAACCATATAATTTTTAATAACAATATGGTCCTTGAGATTTACTCATAATCACTTATATTATACACTCCTTTTCAGTTATATAATCGCACTGTTAATGTTGTTATGATTATTGTCATTGCATAGGAAAACATATCAACAGGCCTCTATTGCAAGTGACTGTTTTGAAAACATTATCCATATAAAACAGACATTTACTCACGGTTTGATGTAGCTGTCAGATCAACAGAAAGCTGGAGTCTCATCTTTAACAGATCCTGTGCGAACTCTCATTACACGGTCTCTTTAGGGCAATCTGCAGTCAAACGCTCCGAACAAACATATAATCCTGTAACACGATCAGACCCATTCAGAATAAACCATCGCCTGTTCCTGACGCGAGTATCATCCTGAAGTCCTTCAGACACAAACCAGCTGTTTAAACAGGAGCGTCGAAGCGAACAATCTTTAACTCTTCCATTAAAGCGCTCAGATTGAAGGCGCGTTGGTATAATCAATGGGTTCTATTTGTTTCTGACGCGAGCTCGCGTCAGGTGTACACAGATGGGCGGGGCCTATAGTGCAATGATGTAAAACTATTCGTCGATGTGTTGGTATAGGCTGACTGAGAATTCAGCTTTGGCATCACATGAATAAATGTGATACATATTTTAATATATATTATATATATATATATATATATATTCTAAATGTATAGTATATTAAAATAGAAAATACTTATTTTGATTGTTTGTTGAAAATTGATTGCTGAAAATTTTAAATACTCTCTTAAGGTTGTGACCAGTATGAATGACTATCTTCATGCTATTTAATTTGATATTTTTATTATAGTGAATTATACTGTAATCAGTTGTTTGGAAACCCACGCACTACAACTGATTTCACTGAAATGTGTCCCAAGTGTCTCCAAAATACACACAGAAGGGAACTTTTGTTTATGCTGCAGAATAAAGCCTCAACGTTATGGCATCAGAAATGTAAACCCTTCAAGGAAACAAAACTGAACTTTTGCTTCGCTAACACGACACCGTTCTAACAGAAAACCCTTAACGCGCTCCAGTCGCTCATTCGCTCACAACAGTGGAAAGAGGTTCCAAGGAAAGAGGTTCCAAGGTACAAGCCTTGAAAAATTTATAATACAGAATTTATCGCTTCCGCGTAGCCACGTGAACTGGAATTATCCCGACACCGTTTATCTGTACAGAGGTAAAGGGAAAGAGGCCTTCACAGGGGAGAGACTAGTGACACTTCAGGGATGTGTTGTCGTCGTGTCCAGGCGCAGGTCCTTCATCAGATCTAGATACGGCCTGGATCCGGCGGACTGCGGTAAACCTCGGGATAAACAAAGAGACTAATATTAGCGTAGACACCATCCTTCTTATGATGTACACAGTACATCAGGATTCATGGGAAGTGTTCCCGGTTCCGGCTGACCTAATCTATGCAGCCTAATTTTGAATTATAGAAGTCGATAATGTATTAAGTGAATGCTAAGCCAAAAAGATGTGTTTTTAGTCTAGATTTGAACTGACAGACTGTGTCTGCTTCCCGGACCGTGTTAGGAAGATTGTTCCAAAGTTTTGGTGCGAAATAGGAAAAGGATCTACCGCCAGCAGTCGATTTAGATATTCTAGGAATTACCAACTGGCCAGAATTTTGAGATCGCAATAGACGTGAAGGACTATAATGCGTTAAGAGCTCGCTCACGTACTGGGGAGCTAAACCATTTAGTGCTTTGTAAGTAATCAGCAATATTTATAAATGTATAATATGTTTAATAGGGAGCCAAGTATGGTCATACTTCCTGGTTCTGGTAAGAACTCTAGCGGCTGCGTTTTGGACCAGCTGTAGTTTGGTTATTAAGCGTGCAGGGCAACCAGTAGAGCATTAAAATAATCTAGCCTTGAGCTCATGAACGCATGAACTAACTGTTCCGCATTTGTCATTGAGAGCATATGACGTAATTCAGATATATTTTTAAGATGGAAAAATGAGGATTTACAGATACTAGAAACGTGACTTTCAAATGAAAGATTGGTATCAAAGAGCACACACACACACACACACACACACACACACACACACACAGGTTCCTAACCGACGACAAGGACTTAACAGAGCAGCCATCAAGTGTTAGACAGTATTCTAGGTTATTACGTGAGGAAGTGTTTTGTCCAATAATTAGAATCTCTGTTTTTTCAGAATTAAAGGACAAGTTCAGTATTTTACACTTAAAGCCCTGTTTTAAGATCGTTTCTGATGAAATAGAACAGTTAAGATTGAAATTTGGACACATGCTGCTGTCCCGAGAATTTTTGGTTTCTGTGTTAGCGGAAAATTCTCGAAAATTCTCGGGACAGCAGCATGTGTCCAAATTTCAATCTTAACCGTTCTATTTCATCAGAAACGATCTTAAAACAGGGCTTTAAGTGTAAAATACCGAACTTGTCCTTTAAGTAGTAGGAAATTACTAGTCATCCAGTTTTTTTTTTATATCAGCTATGCATTCCGTTGATTTGGGGAATTGGTAGCTTTCGTCAGGGCTTGAAGAAATATAGAGCTGAGTATCATCAGCATAACAGTGAAAACTAATGCCATGCTTCCTAATGATATCTCCTAAGGGTAGCATGTACAGAGTGAACAGCAACGGATAAGCTCTTATGAAGCCTGAAAGTATGTTTACTTTGGATGGCATTTCCTTAAAGTTTCTGCATGGTTTGGCATCCATGGTTGTCCTCTTTACTGAATCAGCCCTGTTTCTCAGAGAAGCCCGGTGGCCTTTTGTGCTCCATATGCTCTCTCTCTCTCTCTCTATTGAGAGAAACCCCTATAAATTAAAGGACACTGTGACACAGACACACAAACACTGGGCACCGTAAATCCAGGCCTGATAATCAGCACAGGTGAATGGATGAGAAAGAAGGCAGGAATGTTTTGATGAGACTGATGTTCCCGATCATGTTCATCTGCCAAGGCTAAGGCCAGGCTTGACCCGCCATTATATGGGAAAACAGCATCAATGAAAGCAAACACAGAGAATGGAGAGTTGAGAAGCATACTAATGTTTACATCCCAAATCACAGCCTTATTCCAATGGATTTCATTATTCCATTCAGAGTCTCTCTCTCAAGAATTATACTTAAACTACAAAGCCCTTCCAGTAAATAATAATACAGAAATAAACAGAATGCTGAGAATCCAAACATAGGCAAAGATGTTCTAGTGTAATATTCAGAAGTGTGTTTCTACAGTGTCAGTAATTTATATTCTAGAAGACCTTGACACTGATCTAAATTAGAGAAGCAGCAGTACAGTAATCCCAGAGGAGAACCAATAAAGATTAATAAATACAGAGGTAATCTGCTCTGCTGAGCTCATGTGTAACGCTCTCAGCAGAAATCCCTTCACTTCACATTTTACAGTCCGTGCGAGAGATTCCAGACACATTTATTCGTACACGCCCCTTCAATTGTTTGCTTTCAACACATAGAAATAATTATACGCCTGGACTGACGAACCGACGGATAAAATGGAAAGACAGAACGACAGACAGATTGAGACACAGATAGAACGACAATCGAACGACAGATCGAATGACAGAACAACAGATCGAACGACAGAACGAACGACAGACAGAACGGATCGAACGACAATCAAACGACAGAACGAGTGACAGAACGACAGACAGAACAGATCGAACGACAATCAAACGACAGAACGAACGACAGACAGAACAGATCGAACGACAATCAAACGACAGAACGAACGACAGACAGAACAGATCGAACGACAATCAAACGACAGAACGAACGACAGACAGAACGGATCGAACGACAATCAAACGACAGAACGAGTGACAGAACGACAGACAGAACAGATCGAACGACAATCAAACGACAGAACGAACGACAGACAGAACAGATCGAACGACAATCAAACGACAGAACGAACGACAGACAGAACAGATCGAACGACAATCAAACGACAGAACGAACGACAGACAGAACGGATCGAACGACAATCAAACGACAGAACGAGTGACAGAACGACAGACAGAACAGATCGAACGACAATCAAACGACAGAACGAATGACAGACAGAACAACAGATCGAACGTCAGACAGAAAGACAATCGAACGACAGAACGAACGACAGACAGAACAACAGATCGAACGAATATCGAACGACAGAACGAACAAACAGACAGAACGACAATCGAACGACAGAACGAACGACAGACAGATCGAACGAATATCGAACGACAGAATGAACGACAGAACAACAGATCAACAGACAGAACAGATCGAACGACAATCAAACGACAGAACGAACGACAGATCGAACGACAATCAAACGACAGAACGAATGACAGACAGAACAACAGATCGAACGTCAGACAGAAAGACAATCGAACGACAGAACGAACGACAGACAGAACAACAGATCGAACGACAATCGAACGACAGAACGAACGACAGACAGAACAGATCGAACGAATATCGAACGACAGAATGAACGACAGAACAACAGATCAACAGACAGAACAACAGATCGAATGACAGAACGAACGACACACAGAATGACAGATCGAACGAATATCGAACGACAAAACGAACGACAGACCGAACAACAGATCGAACGTCAATCGAACGACAGAACGAACGACAGACATAACGACAGAACAAACAACGACAATCGAACGACAGAACAAACAACAGACAGAACAACAGATCGAATGACAGAACAAACGACAGATCGAACGACAGAACAAACGACAGATCGAACGACAGAACAAACGACAGATCAAACGACAGATCGAACGACAGAACAAACGACAGATCGAACGACAGAACAAACGACAGAACAAATGACAGATCGAACGACAGAACAAACGACAGAACGGATGACAGAACAAACGACAAACGACAGATCGAAGGACAGAACAAACGACAGATTGAATGACAGAACAAACGACAAACGACAGATCAAACGACAGAACAAACGACAATCGAACGACAGATTGAACGACAGAACAAACGACAGAAAAAATTACAGACAGATCGACAGATCGAACAACAGAATGAACGACAGACAGAACAGAACGAATGACCAACAGAAAGAACGACAGACAGATCAAATGACAGATCGAATGAATAAGACAGAACGAATAGCAGACAGATTGAACATCAGAACAAATGACAATGACAAAACGAACAACAGACAGATCAAACGAAAGATCGAACGAATAAGACAGAACGAATAAGACAGAACGAATAAGACGGAACGAATAAGACGGAAGGAATAAGACGGAACGAATAAGACGGAACGAATAACAGACAGAACGAACGAACAACAGAACGAACGACAGACAGAATGAACATCAGAATGAATGACAGACAGAACGAACGAACAACAGAACGAACGACAGACAGAACGAACATCAGAATGAATGACAGACAGAATGATACAGATAGACAGAAAAACAGGCTAACAGATGGATGGATGAACAATAGATAGATGAATGAATGTACAGAGACAGATAAAAAACGACAGACAGCAAGTTTAGGCCACAATGTTTATTCAGTAGTGTTGTTTTAACTTATAGGTACAATACTGTCTGCTTTGTACAACTAAAAAAAAGTCACCATTTCATTCTGCTTTGCAAATAACACAATAACCACAACTCTAGCCATTCATGACGAAACCGTGTCGCGGCTAAACGCTTCCAGATGGTAGGCACTTTTAAGGCAAGGTTTAAAACATTTGTGAATATACATTTATATATAATTCTATATAGATTATTTCCCATACATGAATAAGTAATTGAATGCAAAGGTCAGATGTATACTCTAAAAAACAAAACTAACAGCTAACAATTAAAACAAAAGAAAAACCTCAAATGTGGCCAAAGGAATACACAGCGATGTGGAAATCAAACGAGTCTTTGGGTTTGCAGATGTTTCTCAGTACCTTTGCTTTGTTGCTTCGATCCATACAGGGTGTTGGTCACAGTTGGGAAGGGAAAATACACAGGGATTCACGCTTTACACGGATCTAAAGAGCGCGATTCCGTCACACTGATCCGTTACTGGCCTCCGTAATGTTTTCAGTGAGCGTTTAAACTGCTAGTTCACTGGAAACTCCTGATTTCAATGGTTCTTTCGAGTTTCCAGTTTGTAAAGCGGCTCCTGTAACAGAACAAATCAGATCTACTCTCTCCACCAACTAATAAAAGCGATCACTGCAGTGTGACGTGAGAATAAACGCGGGCTTTCATCAGTGAAACATCAGAACGGCTCTGATCAAAGGAGGACAGGTCGTGTCAGTCCGACTCGGGGATCATCAGTTCAATAAACCAGACGCTTTTCAAACATCTGAGGGATTTAGAGTCGCCATGATGAGAACTGATGAACGAGAGGATCGTTCCTCATAACCTACAAACACTCAAGCGGCGATCAAGCTCAAATCAAACGGGGCTTTTGACGTGTTTTCAGGTCTAAGCACCAATAAACACCGAACCTGTGAAATAATCCAATGAGCTGCAGGGAAACATTTAAGAGTTATTAGACAGACGACAGAAAGGCATTGTTCAACATCTGAGAAAATGATAAATTAATGAAACACTCATGATCAACATCAGACATGCTGGATGAGAAATTAAATCAGGACTGATACAGAACAATTATATTCAATCATTCCACTTTAAAATGTTTCTTTACAAATACATACTGCTACAGTTTAAAAAGTAATCAGCGACTAAAAACAGCTCCTTTGACAGAAGACAAATGCAGATGTCCTCGCCTTTACAGATCGGGTTTCTTTTCAGCCTTTTCAAAATACACAGAAAATAATGTTTAAATACAGAGAGATTTGCCAAAAATGCATTAAAAAAAAAAAGAGGAAAGAAAAGGTCTTAATTACAATACTCTATGCAAAAAGCTTTCCTTTACGTTATTTTTTTTTTTTCCTCGATCATGATTTTTTGAATGCAGAAGGAGTTTGTCGTAGTCACTGATATCAGACCATCACTGGTGTCGTTGAAGCGAGTTTATGCGTAAAACTCCTTGGTCGGGGCTTTCTGATAGGCCGCTCCAGAAGGTTTTCTCTCCCCGAGGTCGTAACTGCCTTCATCCTTCTTTCTCATGCGATAAACCAACAGGAGGATGAGGAAGATGGCGAAGAGGAAGCCGATCACTCCTCCCGCAATCACAGCTGCAACAGAGTTAGGGACTCGCTTTATTTCAGTCAAGATAAGCATTTGGTGTCCTAACACACGACCAAGATAAAAAGCATCTTTTCCATGTTAAAGGACAATTCCGGCCAAAAATGAAGCTAGGGGTAAATAACGCATGGGTACCGAGTCGACCGTTCTCTGGGATGCGTTTTCATGATGATCGAATGTACCCAGTTTTAACGTTAGTTTTAGTTTATCCACAGATTAGCTTATAACGCTAGTGTATGGATCATCAAATAATTAAAAATAAAAATTGCTAGTTAAAGTAACACTATGTAGTTTTTCAACCTTCATAATATATTTCCAAGACCCTTGTGATGGTACATCGACTTACAATAGGTTAAATGACACGTCTGCCATAGCCTGACGTGGTCTGTATCGCTTTTACTGGCACTAGGGCTGTCGCGATAACCGCAATATTGCAGTACCGCGCTACTGACAGGCCAACCGCAGAGGAATGCAAGTAACCGCAGCAACCACGAACCGCGTTTTCTTTTTTCATAAGGCCACCCTTCGTAGTTCGTACCATGTGTATTGAATGTTAAATAAGTTAATAATGATAACAAGACTGTTTATCATGGTGATTTGTACAGAAGATTCGTGGATTTGGACTTAAGCCTAAACAGACAGTGAGTGTGATCGACTGAGCGCGTGCGATTACCTGCGTCTGTCTGTGAAGTCAAGTCATGTATATTCGTGAAAAGGTTGCCGTTTCCAAGGAAAGCGAAATATTTGTCTTAGGCTTTCATCCTTTTAACGTGTAAGGGTATTTACCATGAATGGCGTCAGCGCTGGTCAGCATTACACAGAGCGAGGAAGCCAGGGGGGAAAGCGGCGAGTCACGCATTGAATCAATGCCATTGGTCTCTATTAAGTGAAGCATTGCTTCAGCTTTGCCCAAAAGTGAAGCATTGCTGGCCAGCTGAGCCTTGAAAAGTGGAGCTCAAAGTTAAAAAATAATTAACACCTTGTTTTATTACATCTATCATTTAAGGAATCAGCTTTTTTGAACGTTTTCGTTGAATGAACGGTTTAATGACTCACTCAAAGACAGTCCGTTGGTGTAACAACTGCGCGCTGAGTGACAGTCTTTCAATGCGCAGAGACGCTGTTTAGTTTCGGTTACATTGGTTACATTGTTTTTGTGTATGCTGACCACATCATAACACGTATTTATATAGCAACAAATAAATATAAATAAATAAATGCCGGTAAAACCGCATATCGCGCTATTGAGCCACTCAAAATTACCGCAAGGGAAATTCATTCACGGCGACATCCCTAACTGGCACTATGTAACTTCGGGTTTCGGGTAGTAACCGGAGCAAAAAAAGAACTACAAAATTCGACTGCTTTACGGCATACATAGTTTTTCTTCGTTTGTGATGTCTTCCATAAAATCATGCATCATACACTACCTTGCCTGTGGCCACTGTTGATTCCAAAGCCGGTGCTGGATAAACAGCGAGCGTGCGCGTGCGACAGTAGGCTGCGGTAGGCTAAATTATTTACGACAGCGGTAATGGACAATTCCGCTTCCAACCTGTAGGACGACCGCAGAGGAAAAGTTACTTGGTGTTGCTTTAATACCACTAACAAGGCTTCTATCTTCTTATTAAACTGTCTGTACACTTACAAAGTTCTCAATGCTTCGCTTTGCAGGTAGAGACTCTCATTATGCTAGCGTGTTAGTGTGGGGGTATTTTGAGCCTTGTTAGTGGTATTAACTAGCGATTTTTATTTTTACTTATTCGATGCTCCATACACTAGCGTTATAAGCTAATCTGTGGTTAAACTAAAACTAACGATAAAACTGGGTACATTCGATCATCATGAAAACGCATCCCAGAGAACGGTTGACTCGGTACACGTGTTATTTAGCACTAGGTTCATTTTTGGCTGGAATTGTCCTTTAATCAGAGTTTTTGTCCTACAAATTCAATTCAATTCACGCTTTTCACAATACAAATAATTTCAAAGCAGCTTTACAGAAAGTGCATGAGCGCATATTACAATTGAGAGTGATCTGTTATCAGAGGAAACTGTCTAAGTTATGCATTTCAGAAGTACAAAATCAGTTAGCGAAAAATTTATTTATTTAAACAATGTAGTAATTGAATGCTGCTACAATGAGCTCATTAAAGTAATGAATACTTGTTTATTAACAAATGATAATGACATTTAGAAAATATAGCATTGGTGCATGTTGATAAAGTTTCTATTTTTCTGTGACGTCGCGGTGGAACAACAAACACAAAGTGTGGCAATGATAATCTCAGGTTCTGTTTATGTGCTTTATTTAATGTTAAAAGCGTGTAATGTGACTTTGAATATCATTTAGTGCTCCAGCTTTGTAGCTGTAAAAGCAAAAATGGATAATTCACCTCAGATCTGGAAATTAAACTAATGGAAACAAGAACGTTCAAACTGTGAACAAACAAGTGTATTCTTTAACATAGATTGTTTTAGTAACTCAGTGTGTATTTTTAATAATGTTTAAATGGTGTAATATTTGTGAATTTGATTATGTACTTATCCATTTTCTTGCTTGTGCCCCATCAATATTACCGCAAGACTCCCCCCACACGCTGTTCTGATTGGCTGTGGGTTTTGATTTATTTTTTTGATCGATTTTTTATTTATTTAACCAGGAAGGTCCCGTTGAGATACAATATCTCTTCTACCAGGGTGTCCTGGTCAAGATAGGCAGCACAAGACAAAAATGACAAAGTAGTATAACAACATAATAAACAAACGCAAAATACCCATATCTAAAAGACAATACAAATCCTAATCAACTATTAAAACATTTACACCGTTCTATAAAAACAGACCTTAGGATATTTTTAAACAAAGCGAGACATGGTACATATTTCATGTGTAGTATATACCTCGAAGCTCATTCCATGCATAATTAGAAAATAATTAGCATAATTAGAAAAGGCAGATCTACCTATTTCTGTATGGAAAATTTTGACATATCTCGTAGACACGCAAACTGCTTGTCGCTGGAATCGTATCGCATCACGTCTGGTTAGGACATGGTGTCACAGTACATGTGAAATATCATCCCTGTCGGACTACGTGACTCAGTGTCTCACACAAAGCAGACGCAGATTATGTCCATAATTAAATAAGGAACCCCTCGACGCTGCTGGAGCCTCGAGAGATTGACATGAGGAAGTGTGTCGACCCAAAGCAGGAAGATATGATTTCTTCTTCTCACTGTGGTTCACAGGATATTAAAGATGAGTGTGCTTAAATTAAGAATTTGACCTTTGCACTTTAAGAAATTGATCTGTTGTATGGAAACATGCTCTGAATGCATCTCTACTAAGACTTGAATGTGCAGTGAACTCTTGAAACTCCCAGTGAGAGATGAAACGCCGGTTTAGGAAACCATGAACTCTTAGCAAGAATCCCTAAATCAGGGGTCTCAAACTCAACTGGGGGCCGCTGGAGGTAGAGTCTGGGTCAGGCTGGGCCGCATCAAGTATTCCACAAAAAATAGTATTCAAGTAATCCAAAAAAGGAGCACAACTGATCCAATCTTCTCAATCTTTATTATTAACGTTTCTTCTGAACTGTTCCTCTGAATTTGAACATTCCTTTCTGTACATGATTGGTTCTTCATGAGCTGTCCTTCTGACAGTTGAAGTTAATTTTACAAACTTTCTTTGTTTTTTTCTTATACACAACATCTTTGTGATGCTTCATTTTACAAACATTATTTTTCTTTTCCTTATAACACATCTTTATGATACTTATATTTGCTCACGTCCTTTTTATTTTCTTTATACAATATGATATTGAATGTTTTTTTGGAAGGCACATTTCCATTTATTATACAATGCACCTTTAAAAAAACAATTATTGCTTTTGAAATACAAATATTTGCAGTCATGTCTGCCCGTCTTATTGAATTCTTTCTACACGTGTATAGTGTCTCAGGCAAACTACTGACTTTGCACAAATCAAAGCAAACCTTCTTATCAACCTGTTGAACACATATTACAAGCTCAAAATGATTATTCTCACATTGTTTTAGAGCAGGGATCTCCAACACGTCGCTTGCGAGCTCCCAGTAGCTCGTGGCCTGATTGGTGGTAGCTCGCCAAGAGGCCTGTTCACATCTTCACATATCGCGCTCACATATTTTGCACGCGCTCAAGTTCGTTATTTCAAATGTAGGCGCGCGGCAAGCGCGCTCATAATTGAAGCGACGCACTAATTTTTTCCAGGCGCAGTATGTTTGTACTTCGCGGTTGTCTATGGCAACTATTGACAACAAACCCAGCGTAAGCTGTCACGAGACTATCTATGGTAAGCCATAAGGGATAAAAAATGTAAAAAAAAAAAAACGCGGCACACGCAACGACGGGCCGCACTAACATTAAACTTTAATGTCAAGTAGGGGGCCGCAAAATATGAGGCCCGCGGGCCGCGAGTTTGAGACCACTGCCCTAAATGATATCATCTAATATAGGAGCAAAATTATTATAAAAATGTTCTTTACTGTTCAAACTGACCTCAATTGGGGTCAGTAAGTTTTTTTTTTTAATTAACACTTTCATTCAGCAAGGACGCATTATATTAATCAAAAGTGACAGTAAATATACTTATAATGTTACAAAAAATAATATATATTAAATAAAGGCTGTTCTTTTGAAACAAAGAATCCTGACAAAATTTCCACAAAAATATGAATGTTTTCAACACTGATAATAAATAGTTTCTTGTTTCTTGAGCATCAAATCATCATATTATAGTGATTTCTGAAGGATCATGTGACACTGAAGACTGGAGTAATGATGCTGAAAATTCAGCTTTGATCACAGGAATAAATTACACTTTACTACATATTCACATAGAAAACAGCTGTTTTACATTGGAATAATATTTCACTGGTTTTACCGTATTTTTGATCAAATAAATGCAGCCTTGATGAATGGAACATTTAACATGAAAACATTAAAAAAATTGTTCTGATCCCAAACGTTTGAACAGTGTGTGTGTATATGTAAAAATGAATAATAAATATATTTATATCAATATAGATAGATATATATATATTTTTTTATTTAATATGGTTGCATTTCCTAAGAATACTCAAAAGTGTCTTGCAGTGCTGCTGTAACTAAGTAACAGGAGTATTTATCAATAATAATAATAATAATAATAATAATAATAATAATAATAATTCACAGACCTGCCAAAACCTCAGTCCTCTGGAAGAGATTTTCGGACTGGACCTCCAGTGGGGATCGAGGGAGGCTTGTGGTGCTCGTGACGGGGTTTCGACGCGAGTCTTCAGTGACCGGATCTAGAGACTAGAGAGAGAGAAGATAGATAGATTGTTTTATTTAATGCCATGTCAGCATCTTAGGCTATTTTCATGGCAAAATGTAATTACAAAAATACAAATACAATTAAACCAACAACAAGTCATATTATAAACATTTTTTTGAGAGAGAGAAGAGGACGTGTTACACTCGGTTTATGACAGCGCTGGACTCTGCATGACTGCACATTTATCTCATCTACGCTCAGAGATGGACTGTGACCAGGAGACCCCACTTACACCTCGTCTGAAGATGGTTTCGGGTGATCAGATACATCTCACGAAACAGAGGATCCTCTAATACCCTGTCAATCAACCACTGCACTAAAGCCATTGCTCATTTTTACACTTTTGTTTTTCAGAAGATAAGGTTAAGGTTTAATCATGCCATATTCGTTATTTTTAGTCTTGCTGTTGTTTTCAGGCTCTACTAGAACAGGTTTTCCTGCTTGAATGTTGATTATTTTCCTCATATTCTCCATTGTTGCGGCTCCTCTCTTCCCAGTCTGTCAGTAACGCTCTGTTTACTTCCTGTCTCTATGAAGCCCCTCCTTCTGAAAAGCACACTGTGGTCTGATTGGTCGGCTGGATCAGTGTGTTGTGATTGGGAAATGTCCCATCCCTTACCATAACCGCCAGTTTAACACACTACTAACTAACTCAACCAGGCCCCGCCCCTTTATTCTGCGTATGAATTATTATAATGAGGAATATTGTGACGTGTTCGTTCCCGGAAGAAACTCAAGACTACAATGGAGGCGTTTCAGGAGTTCAGAAACACTGACTCAGATATAGAGAAGAACTGGAGCTTTCTCATGATCAAACAGCAACATTACACACTGAAGATGGAAAAGCATAGGGTTATTAAAAGCAAGTTTTTATATCCGGCACTCACCTCTATCATGATTGGTTTCTTCGTGTCTTTGGGAGCATCGCGTGACGTTGATATCTCCACTTTCGGCGTGAAGTCTTTGGTGGAGTCCTGTGTGGGCTCTGGTTTAGGCACGATGAACAGTGTGTTTATTGTGGCCACCTCCACAATATCCTCTCCAACTCCTGAAACACACACACATGCTTTCACACACATCCAACACGAAGGGATCAGAATGTGCACCGGGAATCAATGAGGCTCTCCTTACCCGATCCCGATCCGGAGCTGAAGTCGTCGTCATCTTCAGGATAACCTCCCGACCCGACGTCCTCCAGGTACAAGTCATCGGTCAAGGACGGAGATTTGGCCGCAGACGCTGCTATCTGCAAAGATAAAAATGGAGATTAAGACTACAGGGGCTTTCGCACCGGATAGTTCTAGGATCTCGCCACCAGGATGGTTCCCCGAGAACTAATGGTTCCCATAGGAACGTTTTCCAGTTGCGTTCGCAACGCCAGCAGGAACTCAGAAGTGACGTGAAACACGCTTGTTGTTGTGACTTATTTTGACGGCGCTGAGAACGCCAGTGCTCACATTAGTTTACGATGTGTCTAACAGTCCCGTCTCATACGTTATTAGATAGAAATGTTATACATCGAAAGCAGACAGTGCTAATAATAAAAGTTATTAGCGTATGGCGTGTGTTTGATGTCCAGTGTTGCTGAGCAGAAACACATAATCATGTTTCTCTCGGTCTCCTCAAAGCTGCGCTGGGTTTTCCCCTCAGTGTAAAGATGAAGAGGCTCGTCTATCACTGTTTTACATGTTCAGAGAGTTAGTTTCTGGAGTAAATATATAGGCTATAATCTGTGTGTTAAACAGCTTTTTTAAAAATGGCGTGTGCTGGTGTTTCGCGTGCGTTCGGCCAAACAGCGAACACTAACGTCACTGTAGTTCCTATAGTTTAGACCGTTTAGATAGTCGGTTTAGACCAACTCTGAAGGAAGAGTAAATTAGTTCCTCTAAAAGAGTTCCTAGAACTAAAATCGTTCGCTCTAGTTCCTGCGGTGCGAACACGCCAAAATTCGTGAAGTTTCGCCAATAGATCTAGGTACTATGAAAAGGTTCCTCCGGTGCGAAAGCCCCTTACGTCTACATTAATCCAGATACATTTGAATACGGCGTTTTCGTTTAAAAACGCTCTGTCCACACTAGCGTTTTCAGGTGTTATGCGACGTTTTATCACTGCTATCTGCAGAGATAAAGATAAAAATGGAGAATAAGCTGTTTTTCGGCTTTCAATGTCTGTCTCTTATTGCTCAAACCCAAACACTCAGAGGTTATGAATTTTTTTTTTTCCGTAATGTGTTTGAAACTAGAGTTGGGAATCCAAAATTGATTCAATACTTGAAGTCAGGTATCGGATACTTGTTATAAAATTAAAATTTCGATTCTTCTTATCAATTCCTTTGCGAGACGACTGTTTTCAGTAATGCAGGCGTGTGTAACTATATTGGGCAACTCTTAAAGTGACAGCAGCACTAATATTCCTGCTGCCGTCTCTATAATAACACTAATCAAAAAACAAAAGGCAAAGAGGAAATTAATTCGTTCTTGACTGAATAAATTTTGTAACTATATTAGTAATGTATATTTTATTTATAAAGTGTAGTGTTATTTGACATTTGATTAGTTTCTGTACTTCTATACCTGAAAATCTTAAAACGCTGTTTATTTCGATCGTATCTTTGTTCAGTTGTATCTATTTGTTTCAAATGCTAATTTTATATTTGTTCTTTTTTAATTACTGAATGTTTACTTGTCTTTAATAATACTTGGAATATATATTAGTTAGGCTAATTGTTTTTCTATGATTTTTTAAACCACAGGCAAACGTTCAAGTGTTCTTCAGCCTGTTGATTTTTGTTCATGATATTCAGCTACAATTAAATGTTTTGCAGTAAGACTAAATGTGAAAGATATCTACGTTTTTGTTTTTTACCTTATTGGAACTGAAATTAGGAATCGATAAGAATCGGAATCGATAAGCAGAATCGAAATCGTTCAAATGAAAATGATACCCAACCCTAATTGAAACTACTAAACTGCCCATCTTGCCACACAATGAATGAGTATTCTGCCCTCTTACTGCTGAAATTTGAAAGTCAATGTTTTCTGCCTTAACACATATTATACACCGCCTAACCTTCTCATCAAAGCACAAACACACAAGCAAATTCTGTTCCACAACCGAGAGTTCAGAACGAACTGCAAGCTCAGCCGTTTCTGTAGAGCCACTGTATGACATTTTAAAGCACAGCAGGAACTTTCTAACAACGGGTTAATTCTCAAGAGCCCTACCGCACCATCTCTGAAAGTGAAGCATTCACTAAATATTTGCAATACAATGCAAGTGGCGCAAAAACACAACTAACCCTTCATGTGAATGTGCTAAAATGGCAGTGCGTCATACTTGAATTATGTCATTGCCATTCTTTCCAGTGCAAACACACCTACTTATGACTCATTATACATTGCAACGTATTCCCTGAACTCACTCACTCGTTTGCTCAGCCTTAGTGCAATTAACGCTGCGCTATTAAACAGGGTTTTATTAAGAGAGGCATTTGTGTGCATATTCTAGCAATCATGGCAGCAGTTATTCATCAAGTGATGAGCAAATAAGAACGTTATAATCGTGCAGATATTCAGACATACACACTTAATGAATTTAAAGAGTGTATTCAGGAGTGTGGAGACAGACTGTCCCAGTGAAGAATCTCACATCACTGACTTATCGATTCCACAAATGCACAAATCTTATGATCCTCTTGTGAGGGACCTACTTACTGTAGAAATATTTACACTGTGAATATTTATTTATTTATTATTATTATTATTATTCATAATAATATATTTTTTAAATTAAATAAAAAAAAGGAATAAAATACAATAAAAAATATATAATATAAATAATTAAAAATCAATTTTTTTTAATAAAATACAATATAAAAATAAGTATTTTTATATTATATAAAAATAATATGAAATAAATTAAATAAAATAGAAGTCTGAAATCCCCTTAGCTGGCGAAAATTACACTGTACATAGTATATACAGGGTTTAGCACAGATTTGTTTTTATGTGGTTTTGTGAATTGCCTTCCAGAATGCACTACTGGAATAATTAGTTTGGATAGTATAACAATATTTAAATATCCCTGTCAAACGTTAATCACACTGTTCCAGTGCAACACAGATTTTGAAACACCATCAAACCATATGACAGTGTGTTAACTATCAGTGGAGGTTTTTGTGGAAGTGCTAATCATGTTCTTTGTGTTGTTTGGTGGAGTGGTTTAAACTTTACAGGCCTCATGGAAACCAGCATCAGTCCGACCCAGTTCGTGATGGTCTATCCATACAGACCCAGCCTAGAAAAGGCCCATAATGTGGTCAACATAAATCCCACTCGAGGGCCCGGGAACGAAGCACAGAAACTGTGGCACATACCGGAGTCTTTGTTGACATATTATGCCCCTTTTCACAAGATGTAATATAAATCTTTGGTGTCCTCAGAATGTGTCTCTGAAATTTCAGCTCAAAATACCAGATCATTTATTATAGCTTGTCAAATTTGACCCTTTTTGGGTCGGTGTCATTGTTTCGATGAGCATTGTTTTTGTGTGTCTCTTTAAATGCAAATGAGCTGCAGCTCCGCCTCTGTTCAGAAGAGGGCGGAGTCTTCAGACATGAGCTTCAGAAACTCCGGCAATAACAAAATAGGCCAATCTCACTCATCCAGAATCCCAGAATAACCAGTAGCGAGTGCAGCCTTACGGAGAGACTCAGGAAGTGAATGCAGGATTCCCACACCTCGGTTAACTTCATATTCAAGGACCTTTCAAGGACTTTTCAAGTCCAATACCCTCAAACTCAAGGACTTAATGTGGGGACACACATCAAGTGAGATCAAGGTTACATCGTGTTGCCTTGTAAGATACATTGTTACAGTTTTGTGCGTGTGAACATCATGGCAACGTACAACAAAGTACCTCACGCGGGAAACACTTAACGTAACGCGTAAATGCGCGTAACTAACGATAATCAAGTAAGCTATTTTGTTGGCGAAATAACACATTAGCGGACCGGAGGGAATAATATGGAATTGCACAAAATAAATTCAAGCACTTTCAAGGTCCTGTATCTATGTGTGTTTATTTTCAAAAACTTTCCAGGGCCTTGACATTTTTTTTTTCAGATTCACAAACTTTCAAGGATTTCAAGGACCCGTGGAAACCCTGTGAATGGTTAGTGGAGACATTTATGTAGTTGTTGTGGAGTTACGTTGACCCATCTAATTCTAATCGACTTGCATGTACCGTCATGTTTAACTTTTACACAAGTGTACACAGTTCCTGAGGTCTTTATAAGACAGCGGTGACATATTTTGGTCAAACAGTTTCATGCTTTGCTCGAACTTTTGCCGTTGCGTTAGAACTGGTCTCTGTTGTCGCTTGCGAAACCGAATGTCGGCTGGTGTGTGTAAACGTGCAGATTAAGGGCCGGTAATATTATAATAAGATCCTCTTCCTACGTCAGAAGAGGAGCGAAATCTGACCGACTTTTTTTTTTTTGACATGCTTGCAGAGAAAGCCTCACCTAAACGAAGTTACTGGGTTTCACTTTTCACGTTTTCTGGGTTGGTAGAAGCACCGGGGACCCGATTATAGCACTTACACACAGAAAAAGTCAGATTTTCATGATGTCCCCTTTAAGAGCCGTCCCTGTTCTCAGCTGATAGAACCACGGCTTCAAATGCATGTTTGTGAGACGCAGTATCTTCTTTAAAAAGAGCCTCTTTCACAAAGAGGTAGAGCTGCAGAGAAGATGCTGAAAGGACACAATGATAAAACAGAACAAAAACTTGCTAATTCAAAAGCAGCAGTGACTTCCCACAGAAAAGCATTCAAGCTGATCAAAGCAGGAATTTGTTCAAAGCAACTTTATCTTAACCTCTCTAACCCAGCATTGCTATTCTCTCGGTGGACAATTGAGTCGGCCGGCCCACACGACACTGCTGTTGATCTGGTCAAACTCTTTCTCCACTGATTGAAATGCAAAGTACAAAGGACACAATTATCTGGGCCACACACACACACACACACACACACACACACACACACACACACACGGGTGCATCAGCGGTGCTCGATATCTTGAGTCAATTCTTTCTGTCAATGGGATTCTAGTCAAAGTTCTGCAGTGAGGTGTCTAACGTGTCTTCATGTCTGACTACAGATAATAAACAGCTCTTAAGATGTTTTCCAAACCTTTTGAAGGAAAGCATTTTACTTGAGTGCTTTTGAACGATCAGTGTCTAAAGCTTTAAAAAAGAACACAAACAAATTGCACCGGATCGATGAGATGCTTTTGTGCATGAGTTGTGTATTTATATTCTGTGATCAGCATGGAAAATAAAAACGTGCAACAAAAGAACAAAAGAATCACTATTAACATTGTTCATGCTTTTAGTAATTCAACTTTGGGATTTAACTCAGTTTACATGTATATGATATAATATATATTTAAATGTATATATTGGTGATACTGGCATTCATTCATAGTGCTTAGTAAAAAGATGCAATTAAAAATTGGTTTAAATATACCATCTTTATGCTGTTCCTATTACTACATGTTTTTGGGGATTTAATGTGAAAATTACAATTAAAATATATAACACATTTTCATGTTAGATGTAATCAAGCGTGATTAATTACAAAAAAATTGCATTCGATTTTTTCTTGATCAATTGACAACATTCATATATTTATATTAATCATGTATTAATATGCATGAATTATTAAACAAAAATGTATAAATTAATATAAATATTTCATTTAATGTTTATTTAAATAATTATATATTTTATTATTTATTTATATAAACTATATATTTTTTTATAATATATTCTATATACAGTACGTATAAAATAAATGTTAATTGTTACATTTTTTTTTAGTTATTTAATATATATATATATTATGCATATTTTATATAAAATATAACTATATAATTTAAATGTATTTAAATATTTACACATTTGATTATGTGTTTATTATTTTATCATTATTTATTTGTATGTTATACACACACACACACACACACATACATATATATATATATTCAATTATAAAATTGAATTGATTGGGGTCACATGGACTGGCCTAATTACACAGGACATCCTTAAGACTGATTAGTCGACTAGCCGTTTGTCCCTAATATATATTTGCTCATCCCAACCTGACACACATTTGTTGTGGGTGGCTTCCTCCAGTCGGGCCAATGGCGTCACGTACCGAGAGTAAATAAGTTCATCAGCGAGGACGTGACGGGGGGGTAACGAGCGCCGAGAGCTCGTCAGACAGAGAATCATCACAGTAATGAAGCGGACAGCAGTTTCTGGCCCCCGTATGAAACAAGTCACAGCATTTACTTCTGAGTCTCTAATGACCAGGCAACCAGCAGGAGCTTGAACGGTTTCCATAGTGAGTCCGGGTGTGTAAGACAGAGAGAGAGAGAAACCGGGGAGGGACGAGCGAAAAGACAGAGATGAGGGAGCGAGAGATAACCGATGGTAAGGACAATCTGCTGCCCTCAGGTTACACTGCTAAAAGCCTGTCAAACTGCACATCTTATGCCTGGCAACCTGTGAGAGACAAGAAAGGCTCCCACTGTCTGACATATGCTTTAAGCCATGTGATTTTTAAAGCAGGGGAAATGGAGAGAGAGAGCTTTATGTGGCCTGGCTATCGGTTAAATGTTCAAAAAAAACATTATTCTCCATTGTTGCGCTCCTCTCTACCCAGTCTGTCAGTAACGCTCTGTTTACTTCCTGTCTCTATGAAGCCCCTCCTTCTGAAGTGCTCTGATTGGTCGGCTGGATCAGTGTGTTGTGATTGGTCGAGCGCTTCGAGTGTGTTTGGGAAATGTCCCGTCCCTTACCATAACCGCCAGTTTAACACACTACTAACTAACTCAACCAGGCCCCGCCCCTTTATTCTGCGTATGAATTATTATAATGAGGAATATTGTGACGTGTTCGTTCCCGGAAGAAACTCAAGACTACAATGGAGGCGTTTCAGGAGTTCAGAAACACTGACACTGATATAGAGAAGAACTAAGAGCTTTTTCATGCTCAAACAGCAACATTACACACTGAAGAGAGATGAACATGGGAAAAACATCATAGGGTTCCTTTAAAAGACAATATTTTGGATTACTTTTATCCCTCAAATGTGATAAAGCCTGTAAGCTTATATATAAAAACAGTGAGGATCCACTCCACCATCAACACTGAAGTCTTGTGCAGCGTTTATAAGGCGGTTAGAGGATTAATAATCACGACTCAACGGCTCTAATGTCACGGCCTGAAGATCGAGAGCGGAGTAAAGAAGTCAAGTCTGTAACGGAGATTAGAAATGTGTGTTTTCACCGCTCGAATACTCGAAAGATAAATCAGCCGAATAACACTTTCTGTGTTAGAAAAGTTATACTTGTGGTATTGTATAATTATATTGCTTTAAACTTTCATAGTTTGGGGTTAAGGTTTTAGAAAGAAGTATTTTATGCTCACCAAACCTGTATTTATTTGATCAAAAATACAATAAAAACAGTCATTTGTGAAATATTATTATAATTCCAAATAGCTGTTTTCTATGTGAATATATAGTGAACTGCAGGATTCGTACAGATACTGTAAAAAAAATGAAATTCCAAGGACGTTTCAAGCACTACTTTTGGGATTTTCAAGGATTATAATCAGAGATCCCACTTATCAAACAATATCTTTATTTTTTTCAAATTTAAAAAAAAAAATTAAATAGATAAATAAAAGTAAACTAATAAAACAAAATGGTAACCATTGAAAGGATACCATGACAAATATATAGTTTTCCTTATTCAAACTGATTTTTCTCCCATGAATATATGATTAAATTTCAAAAAGTCAGTGTCACATGATCCTTCAGAAATCAGTATAATATGAGTCTTTACTGTCACTTTTGATCGATTTGATGCTGAATAAAAGTATTTATTTATTTCCACAACAACAAAACAAAACTCTTACTGACCGCACACTTTTGAACAGTAGAAATTTAGTGAAAAATATCTTTTAAACAAGAAGAAAATGCAAAATGCCAATGTTTAAGCAAAATAAACGTAGGTCAGGGGAAACAAGATACAGATTTGTGTGCTTTTATATTCTATTAACGACAAGAACATATTGTGTGTGTTCAGTGTACAGTTCACAGTTTCCCAACTCAAACCAAATAAAATGTCACACAATTATTGTTTTCATGATTATTGCTGTCACTTGTGCAAGTGTGAACCACCAAACAACTGAATAAAGTTTGGCTACTTTTGTATCGGCTGTTTACACGACACCGTTTTCAACTAAAAACGTAAAACTTTGTATGCGTTTTGGTCGTTCATTTACACGACAACAGGATTTTCGGTGCATGAAAACGCAAACTTTTGAAAACGGGTTTCAAAGTTCAAACAACACAAACGCAAATCTCTGAAAATGATGACTTCATGCACATGCGTATTACGTGTTCAGTCTATAGTGTTCATCGCCATCTACTGGCCTGGCAGCAGAATACAGCGTTTTTAGTAGTTTTCGCAGATCCGTGTGAATGGTGATCGTGTTTCGTCTTTACGCGGAAAACTCAAGGGAAAAACTTCTCCGTTTTAAGGATATCGTTGTCGTGTAAACGTACCCTAAAAAACTTTTTTAATGATTTTATCACAACTTTTTATCTTTTGTCAAATCAAATTAGATAAGTAATGTGGTTCAGAATACATAATATTTTGAGTTTCTATTAATTTAACCAATTTCCTTCATTGTATTTACTCAAATATTTTATTTCAATGATCTCAAAATTTTAAGGCAACTTACTTTAAGTTAAACAATCATTTTGACAGTGCAGAAACACACATTAGGGATATCCGAAGCTGAGAGACTGGTTAAACTACAACATGGCTAATTAAACCATCTAAGGGGCTTTTCAAGCATCGATTTACTCAGGAAACGCTGCACTGTGGAAGAAGAATATAGCGTATGATGTCTCTGAGGTGTTATGGCCTTTCTAAGGTTCATAATCAAAACTAATTAACAGGAAAACGAGCTTCTCCAGGAAGTGGACACCAATCAAAGTCAAATCCCAAACCCGAGCGGGTCTGGACCGGGTCCAGGAGGAACGTTTGTGAGCTGACATCATTCACGGTCTGATCTAAAAACCAGAATCTCCTCATCGGTCCTCCGAGACACACGAGGCCTTTCCTCTTTCTCTGCGGGAGGGTTCAGAAATGCTTTGAAGCCGACTTTGACTGATCAAGGGATAGGAGCTACATAAACGTCTAGGAGTTTTAGGAAAGTGCTCACTGAGCTCTGATCCTCGGCACACAATGAAGAATCAACCGTAGACATCCAACATATAAGCCTCCGCAGATCTGTGCTCCAGAGGTGACTGTATTAATCAAAAAGAAAGCCATGAATGCACTCACACTAAGAAAGACTCTACGGTGACATTTATAGTCCATATTTCAAAGCACAGAATCCAGAAAATAAAGCATTTTTTAAAAACTGTATAGAAAACGGTGACGTTTATAGTCTTTCATGCCATATTTCAAAGCACAGAATCCAAAAAATAATGCATTTTTTAAAAACTGAATAGAAAACGGTAACGTTTAAAGTCCTTCATGCCACATTTCCAAGCACAGAAATCAAAAAATAATGCATTTTTTAAAAACTGAATAGAAAACGGTAACGTTGAAAGTTCTTTATGCCATATTTTAAAGCACAGAATCCAGAAAATAAAGCATTTTTTAAAAACTGTATAGCAAACGGTGACGTTTAAAGTCCTTCATGCCATATTTCAAAGCACAGAATCCAAAAAATAATGCATGTTTTAAAAACTGAATAGAAAACTGTGACGTTTAAAGTCCTTCATGCCATATTTCAAAGCACAGAATCCAAAAAATAATGCATTTTTTAAAAACTGAATAGCAAACGGTGACGTTTAAAGTCCTTCATGCCATATTTCAAAGCACAGAATCCAGAAAATAAAGCATTTTTTAAAAACTGAATAGAAAACTGTGACGTTTAAAGTCCTTCATGCCATATTTCAAAGCACAAAATCCAAAAAATAATGCATTTTTTAAAAACTGTATAGAAAACGGTGACGTTTATAGTCCTTCATGCCATATTTCAAAGCACAGAATCCAAAAAATAATGCATTTTTTAAAAAAAAACTGAATAGAAAACAGTAACGTTGAAAGTTCTTTATGGCATATTTTAAAGCACAGAATCCTAAAAAATAAAGCTTTTTTAAAAAACTGAATAGAAAACTGAAAAAGAACCGCTTATCACCGACAAATCAGAGAAGTGAACGTAAAAATGGGAACTGAAGATCTCAGCAGGTCTACAGCTCGCGCTCTCATTGGTAAAAGTGCTCGTGAAAGCATGTTGGGCAGGGAAGCAAGTGCACTGGCCCAGCACAGATTAATACGCTCTCAGATTCCTAAACAAACTGCAGTCTGACATACGCAGGCCGGCGCCACATTCCTGGGCTAATGCCCCATGTAAAGATGCGAAGGGTCTCCATGCTGTAGATGCAGGGGCAAACACTTCTGCAACAACAGAGAAAGTACTCTGACGGACCTAATGCAAAACGTGAGGGTCTAATCGGGAGTTTCAATGAACAAAATCCACTTTAAAGTAGTGTTGGAACTAACAACTATTTTGATCATCGATTAATCTGTCGATTAAAAAGTAATGTTAATGTTAATGAATGTTATTCCACATCATGCCCAATGTTGTCCTCCAAACAATGTGGAATCTTAAAGTGTGGTGAAACTCAAGGTTTTAATGTTGTTTATATGTCTATGTGGTGTTTTTAATATGTAAATTCATAAATCGACAGCATTGCTGAGTATTTGTGAATCAAAGACAGTCTCAAAAAAATCGAAATCGCTGGTGTTTCTGACGTCACAAACTACCTTGTAACCAATCAGATCAACGTGTGATCGTCAACGAGGGGATCTCTGAGTGAGTGAGTGAGTGAGTGGAGGCGGGGCTCATTTGCATATTCATAGAACCACGCATACTAAATGAGGCAAGGGTGTCGAGTTACATTTAAGATATTTTAAGACATGAAGATTTTTTTTTTAAGGAAAAAAACATTTAAATATGTAATTTTATTTTTAAGGGATAAAATTATTGATTACAGGGGGACTTAAGAATATACTCAGCAATGGTGTTTACTTATGAATTTGCACATGGTTTGTCTTAAAACATTAAAACACCACAGACATATATACATACATATATATATATATATATATATATATATATATATATATATATATATATATATATATATATATATATATATATATATAAAACATTAAAAGCTGGATTTTCACCACAGGAGGACTTTAAAAACCACACTATAGCATAGTGCTATTATTAATTTATAAAGGATGTGATTCAATTAAATAAATATATGCCCTTCGTGTTTAATATATATGATTATTTACATATGTGTAGGTTATGTGCGTCTCAGAGTGGCTCCGTTCACAGTAAATGCTGCTCCACATGAACTTTGATTATTTCCATGTGTAAAGTGAGTCTCAAACTCCATAAGGATATAAACATATATTCTAAGTTATGCTCTGAAAGCAATAAACAACATACAACTCTGTCAAAGCACATGACGGCGAGTTGCGGTAACACACTGACACGAATAATCGATGATCAAATTCGTTGTCGATTATTTTCATTATCGATTCATTGCTGCATCTCTACTTTAAAGTGCATCAAAAAAGTCAAACTAAGGTTATGCATCAAATACAGACATTAATAGCAGTAATTTTAGGCAGATCACAGCTAAAGATTTCATGTGCACACATATATAAGGCTTCTTGGCCATCTTTTCTGCTGCTGTAACCTGGCCTTGCACCTCTTAAAGGGCCGGAGAGATGCCGGCCCCTGAAACTGACCGGGCCCATAAACACCCGATCCTGTGGCGGGGAAATATGCTCTGACAATATCTGACAGCATTCTGCCACCGCTTCACAAAGACTGCATATCATAATTATCATGAATGTAAGGTCTTCTAAGAAAATTCTCATCTTGTGATTGGACTAAAAGACTAATGGATTAAAAAGTCTGAAATACATGTTTAAAAAAACCATAAAATTTCAGGAAATTAATTATAGCACCACTCAAATGACAAAAACATGCAGATATGAACCCTTAAAGGGACAGTTTATTCACCCTCACCTGTGTGACTTCATTTTCTCTAGGGAACATAAAGAAAAAATATTTTTTAAAGTGATTTTTGCTCATACAATGAAAGCCAATGGGGTCCGACTTTCATTCTATGGACTAAAACAATTCAAACACCTTTTCAATACAGACTTACAAATAAAGGTTCCAAAAAAGGCAGTTTCACACTGATGCCATTAAAGAAGTGAACAGTTCTTAAAATAAAATAAAAATTCTTAGTGTGAAGAACATTTAATATTCTATAGAAACTTTTGTCCAACTTTTGTTCTTCATGGAACCACAGATGCCAACAAGGAACCTTTATTTGTCATACAAGATTGGAACGCATCCATTTTTTGTGAACTATCCCTTTAAGCAAGATATAACATCAACATGAACAACCCTTATATTTCCTAATATGTTTAAAGGTATATGTCAAGAAAAAAAAAAATAGTGTGCAAACTTATGACATAAAAAGCTAAATATTTTTACTCTGTTCCACTCAAACAGAAACTTAAACAAATTATCCTAGCTTTGTAAATAAAATAACCCCCCCTTCCAGATTCATAATACTGTAGCTATGACTTCCTCTATGACTTCCCCTGAGAAGATGAATAACAATTTCATGGTTTCCAGGACAAACAAAAACAAATGACAATCTGCCGGAGGTGTACAGCCTCTAGATTATTATCTGATCTATAATAAAGCACAATACAACTTCAAGATTGCCAATATACACTCCAAGGTCATATTTGTCCAAGTAAATATCCATATCACCATATCCATTTTGCCCGTACAGACTTCAGAAATGACAAATGCATGTAACCCTCCCGATATTTAACCCTTAAACTGTATGTTTCTGATCTAAGATTGTGATCATGGTGGTTTGCTCATCTTCTGACCCAGTAAAACAGCTTTTGATTCTCACTCGAAACTTTTTTTTGTGAGCTGTGAAATGCTATATGCTGGGAAATGTGCTTCGCCCTACCGGTCATGTTCTGAATAAAGATGAGCAGTTAAAGTTAAAGCAGATAAAGTTATGGGTTTGAAGCAGCGCGGCAGTTCTGTCGCCTCAGGTTAAAGAAGAAATGGGACAAGTGTGTAAACCTCGCAGGGATTTGAGTTCATAAAGCACCTCTCAGGAATCTGCATTTCTTCACTATGAGGGATGAATACAAACGAGTCTGAGACTGATGAAAAAAAATATTATTATCCTAAATCACCATATGCCTCCGTGGGAAATAATCAACACAACTTAAAGCCTTACTTTACATCACGTGTTGGGGTTTAACACACAAATTAATACAATATTATAAAAATAATAGAAAGAAGGCATTTCTTTAATGCATGATAAGGGCAGGGTGAAATATCTGTATTTATTAAATGTTTACAATATTTTTGCTGATGTAAAAATGTACAAAATAGCAATGATTTTTATGCACTTTAAGACAAGAAATATTTTAATTGTGTCCCTTATTTAAACCTCAGAGGTTTGAAATACAGAAAATGAGTTTTGGAATAAGTTTGAATAAGTTATCAAAATCTGTTCTTTATAAGTGTCCGTTCAGTTTATCAGTTTAACGATAATAATAACCGTTTTTTTCATATCAATGGTTAAGTTATGCAATCACCTAAAATTCTAAGGAATATGTAGAATCTTTCAATCTAAAATATTGCTGTTTTCAATATTTATGTTATAGAAATTATTTAATGGTAATACTTTACAATAAGGTTCCATTAATTAAGGTTAGCTAATGCATTAACTAAGATTAACTAACCATGAGCAATACATTTGTTACAATACTTATTAATCTTTGATAACAAAAATACAACTGTGTATTGTTAGTCCAAGTTCATTAACTAATGTAACCAGATACAACTTTTGATTTTAATCATGTATTAGTAAATGTTGAGATTAACATTAAAAGATTAATACATGCTTTAGATATACTTTTAATTGTTAGTAAGTGTTACCTATTAAATTATTCTTCCTTATGTTCATTTATAGAGGTATACTTGATCATTTAATCTGGGAATTAACAATGACTTCTATGATTTAAAAATGCATTTCAGAGCAAATTCAAATATATTGAGATGCATATTAAACATCATAAAAAGTCTGAAACATACTGAGATGTACTTTTACACACTATTTAATATAAAAAACCCACATCAAAAATCTGAAACGCATAACAGGCTTTTTGAACAGATCATGTGGTGAAACAGATACTAATAATGCGATTAGCATGAGCAGAGCAGAAATGATTTGCCACTGAACTTTACTTCACTAAATTTCCTGTCGTATACGTGATATTTTTTGTAAACTACTTGAGTAAATGTTTCGTAAAAACTAAGGTAAAATAGAAATCAAAGATTCTCACGTGAATATTCTGAACAGACAACTAATCAAAATAACTACTAGAGGTCCTGACAAAATGTTAATTGCTGTAGTCTGTTTATAAATATTGAATTAAATTGAATTATTCATTTTTTTATTAGGTTTGAATGAATGATTTAATGACTCACTCATGAAGACACGCTTGTTTCATTACTGGATGAATCAGCGTTTTTAAATGAATCTGTTGAATGAATGATTCAATGACTCGCTCAAGAAAAAGAAAAGAAAGAAGAAGAACTGGATGAATCATTATCGGATGAATCCATGTTTTTGAACAAATCTCTTGAATGAATGATTCAATAACAAATACATTTAACAGTCACTTGTCGCCACCTACTGGTGTAACGATGTAATTGATACAACAATCATTTTCAAAAGATGATTTGCTCTATTTTGATTGCCACCGTAGACATCAGTATTTATATCCCAACTATCAACTTTTACCCCAGTACTTCTGTCATAATTTGAATTATAACAGAAATAATAATACTGTGTGATTGAAAAGACTGTTTGTGAAGCTGTTTCATACATAGGATTACATTAGGAATAAGATTGCCTGGGTGATCGGTGAATCGAGATGTTTTAGCCATTGATCGTGCAGCTATACTAAAAACATGTTTAAATGTAATTTTGTGCTTTGTCTAGATGCGTTTGCAGCACATTGACATTTGACCTCAACGTGACAAACAACATGTTTCCCCGAAACGCTCTTTAAGGTGTTGTAACAACTCAGGATTGCACCGACACACACATGAATCTGCCAAGACAGTAAATGAGAGCTGACAGGAGCTCAGAGAACGCGAGGATCAAGGAGTGTTTGAGGAAACAGATGCTTGGACTGAAGCTAACCCAAACCCTAACCCAACAGCAGAAACGGCATTAGTGGGAATAAGCAGCGCTGGGCCGGCTGAAGAGAGTCAGTGTCTGAAAGACATCCGAACCCAGCAAGCAATAGTTCACAGTCTAGCTTAACTAACCTAGTTAATAACTAATGATTGTTGCAGCGGAAGTGAATCAATCAAAACTAACTTTAGCTGGATAATAACTTTATTCTGCAGCTGTAAAGCCAAAACAATCTCTGTTACTTTAATTTCCTATTATCACTGTAAAGCTGCTTTGAAACATCTATATAGTTAAAAGCGCTGTATAAATGAAGGAGACTTGACTTTAGACCTGATATAGTCCGGCTATGAGTAACTTACTTCTAGCCAAAATAACCTTGAATTTGGTTACATGTCGTTTTTTGCCAAAATAACTTGCGAGATTGTATGATATTCCATCATGTAAGCAAAGTAAACAGTGATTACAAGGTGTTTGGTTTCATTTCTTCACTCATGTCATTATCTAAGTGATGACTAGTCTATTCTTGGGTTATGGTTTAGATGTCTATTAAATTTTCACTGACAGCCTAAATTTTGCCTTGGTTTAGCCTAGACGTCTGGGCGGTGTTTAGACGGCTATTATACGTCTTTTAACCACAAAATTGAGAGGAACATGCCTGATCTTTAACATGAGAGACTGCTAGATTCTTTTATAGAAGTGATTTAAAAGTGTCAGATTTTCAGTGTTGAAGCATCTTATTCTAGTTTAATATATATGGACTCTTTCCACAGACTGCGATGATGCGTTTCCAGTTATCAACATCACAAATTAAGTTTTTCCATATACATTTAAAAACAAAATTAAATATATTTATAACGCTATACTTTGTGTTATATATGGAAGCTTGTTTCCGCCACAGAATAAAAAATAAAAAAGGTAATTGCAACTTTTTATCTCACAATTCTGACTTTTTATCTCAGAATAGCGAGATATAAAGTCAGAATTGCAAGATATAAACTCGCAATTGCGAGAAAAAAAGTCAGAAACGCAAGGTTATTTCTCACAATTGCAAGTTATATCTCACAATTCTGAGTTGCGAGATATAAACTCATAACTGTGAGATAAAAAGTCACAATTATCTTTTAAAATGTTTTATTGGCGGAAACAAGCTTCCATAATTATATTACCTCAGCAGTAAATAAAGCAGACAAAAACAATTCACATCATCTCTCTTCTGACAGCTGTAATCAATCTCTCAATATCTTTTTCTCTCTTTTGGAAAGTTGTGGAAACATTATTTTTAATGGATACAAAAATCATATTTGCTGTCGTTTTGTTCACCGCTACAAACGTTTACCCAACAATGACAACTTCCGCTTCGGAGAACCCTGGAAAGTCATAAAGTTGATTTCCCTGAAAAGTGCATTTAAAATGTGTTCTGTTTGCATCCAGAAGAAAACTAGATCAACCAATCAGGTTAGTTTGGGGCGGGACGACCTGGTTGGCCGACCAAAGAGGCTTTGAAGCTACAAACTACACCTTTCAAAAATTATTATCAGTTTGAATCAACATTTTCTTTTCAGGTTGAATCAACACATTCTGCAGTTTTGCATTTTTGAATCAACATAATTTTTTTTGTTAATTACAGGATTGGCCAAAAGTGCTGTCCGGAGGGGATATTTCCCCAGGCCGGACATCACTAATTAATTATAAAATGTATACAATATTAAAAGTAGGGCTGTACGATGTGTCATTTTAACATCGATATCGCGATGTGCACATCCACGATAGTCACATCGCAGGATGTTGCGATGTAAGCCTTAGGGATCGTAGTTGATCGTGATTCATGATCAGAACGGGCCAGCAGCTCCCCGGCCCGTAACGCTTGCGATTCGCGGATTAATTGCAAAGTTTAACCATCATATAGTGAAAGTTTATCATTTGTATGTGTTTTTAAGTCCTGTTTAAACATCAAGCGTAAAAAGACTGGAACTTGCGCGTTGTTTTCTGTGAGCCGGGCAGACACAAAGATCAGTGGTCTTTCTCTTATTTCTGAGCTTGAACGAACATGAGAATTCAAAATAAAGTCAGATTGCCCTTCCTGCATTGAACATTTTTTGACGGCAGCCAAAGCGTATTTTTGTCCCGCCAAAGCCTTATTTGACCGGTGAGTGATAGATGACTGACTGCTGCGCTTGTTAAACTGAGAGAACGAGCAGAGAGAGAGAGCTCCGGTCGCGCGCGCGCGCTCTCTCACCGTCTTCAAACTGTCTTGCTCTCTCTCCCTCCCTCGCGCATATTAATGAATTGAGTTGACTGAATATCTTTGAGAATACACAATGGTAAAAGGTCGGAAGAACGAAGCTTCACGTGAAGCATTCGGATATATTTTTTTCCTGAGCTACTGGTTGTGAATTGTGCTAAAAAAAATCTTCTCTGAAAAGCGTTCCACACATTCAGATAAACCACACTTTCAATAAACAAAACAAAACTCTATCCAGTGATGAAATGTTTTCTGTGAGACCAATCTTGTGCGATGTCCTAAACTGCCGGGATAATCACACACAACGTCTGCCGTGGTCCGTTGATGACACGTCCGATTCGCGAACTAATGACTCATTTGAACCGATTCACTTTAATGAATGGTTAAAACAACTGATCTGTCCAACACTGAACTCACGAGACATAACAAATTGGTAACACTTTACAATAAGGTTCCATTTATTAAACTCTAGTTAACTACATTAGTTAACTATAATAGTTGCTATGCAGATTTAATCCATTACAAAATCACCCCAGTCATTCAGATGATTCATTCTTTCCAAAGAGAGCTAATAAAGTCATCTGGTGAAATTGTTTTCATATCGCGATATATATCGCAGAAAAATAAAATATCGCAATGTGATTTTTTCCCAATATCGCGCAGCCCTAATTAAAAGGCATTTCATGGACTTCTTCAGACATTTTTGATTAACTTACTATAATTTTCGTACTGTAAGAACCAAACTGTAATCACATACCAAACACTTAACACGTCAATACCTGGAGAAGCAGAAGGAAAGCACATGTGTCCACATGGATATGTAGGAAGAATAAGAAACCTTTACTCGGGCTGTTCAGTGTTGGCTCTGCATCATGAGACGAATGAATGTCGCCTTTCAAGCCAGAACATGTCTGGCAAATCCCCCAGGTTTCCAGAAACACGGGTGGTGTCTTTGGAGGAACCCGGGAGGATGGCATCTCTAAAGCATATGTGACAAACAGGGTCAAGAAGCAGGGCTTAACTCTCAGCTTTAATGTGGGCCGGCAGTGAGAGAGAGTTTCAGGTCACTGGAACGAATAGTCTCTCGCCCTTTTGGGACAACGCTGCACTGCCACTGAGAATCTTACATTCGTTAATCTTGTACATTGCTTTTTATGATTACATTACAGTCGTATAAGTGTTCTAAGTCAACATTTTTGTAAATAAAAAAATACCTACACTATAGTTCAAAGTTTGGGGTTGATAAGATTGCTTTAATGTTTCTGAAAGTGTCTCTTTTGATCACCAAGGCTACATTTATTTGATAAAGAAAATACAGTAAAAAAACTGAAATATTATTACAATTTAAAATAGCTGTTTTCTATGTGAATATATTGTAAAATGCAATTTATATCCTGTGATCAAAGCTGAATTTTCAGCAGTCGTCAGTGTCACATGATCCTTCAGAAATCATTCTTAATATGCTGATTTGCTGCTCAAGAAAGAGTTAATATTTTTGTGTAAACATTTTTTTTTCAGGATTCTTTGATGAATAGATGAAAATTTGAATTGCATTTATTAAAAACAGAAATCTTTTGTAACATTTTCAATGTCTTTACTGTTACTTTTAAATAATTTAACGCATCCTTGCTGATTTGTGAAGAAAAAAGCTTAACATTTACTGGGGCTGCATAAAAAAACGCAATATTGAGCCGTGCAATCTTACTTTACTGCAATTTGTTATACGGAAAGTGTCATATCCTTTTCAACACACCAACTGAAAGGGCCTTGACAAAGGTAAAACTTTTAGTTACATATTATCTAAGATACAAGGCCTATTGTATTCGATCCATCTCTGATGTAATATTAAAGCCACTGACATGAGCGCATCACAACAACAATCTCACTACTACAACTTAAATCATGCCAGATCTTAGTTGCAACTCCTTTTTTTGTGGCATGATTAGCTCCTTCCCATAATGCACCGGGACTGAGGGTCAAAATGTGGCATTGTGAGATTGAAGATAACACAAACCCCAGTTCACTTCAAACGCGACATGTTTCCCTGAGTCTGCATTGATAAAGGCTTGGTTTCCATCAGCATTAGGCCGGGGCTTTGTGCTCAAACTACCCCAAAACTTCAAGCCGCCTGAGGGACAATGATGTATAAATTAGCTGCCAGTTCAAAGTTTAATCTAATCCAGATTTCATCAGAATGGCTTTGAAAGTGGATGGGATGCTTTGTCGGACCGGAAGCTCTGCAAGGCTTCTTTAGTTTCAGCTCATTAACCTCTCAGTGGTTGGAGTACCCCGAGCATGCAAGAGTCTGAGACAGAAAGCAACAAAGGGCAAGACATGACAATGCCACAATGTCTTCCTAAGAACATTAAGGAGATGAGAAATGCCTGTTTTCTAACACTCTCAGGACTCATGCGGTTCAAGAGCACCTATTATACTTTTTGTGCTTTTTTTTTAGTGTGTAATGTTGCTGTTTGAGCATGAAAAAGGTCTGCATTTCCAAGTTTTTTCTCTATATCAGTGTCACTGTTTCTGAACTCCTTTGTAGTCTTGAGTTTCTTCCGGGAACGAACACGTCACAATATTCCTCATTATAATAATTCATATGCAGAATAAAGGGGCGGGGCCTGGTTGAGTTAGTTAGTAGTGTGTCAAACTGGCGGTTATGGTAAGGGGCGGGACATTTCCCAAACACACTCGAAGCGCTCGACCAATCACAACACACTGATCCAGCCGACCAATCAGAGCACAGTGTGCTTTTCAGAAGGAGGGGCTTCATAGAGACAGGAAGTAAACAGAGCGTTACTGACAGACTGGGAAGAGAGCATAGATATAAACACTAGATGTCGCCTTGGGGTTCTAAACATGCGTCAAAATCGCCGCCATCTTGGAACAGGGGTCTTGTCATAGGAAGTAGCTAGATAACGCTGAATTCATGGATGATGCCGGACTTTTGTGCTGCGTATGGATGTTTACACAAACGAAATCTAAAAACCAGACAGCAAGGGATTACATTTCACAAGATTGTGAAATTTTGTAAAAAAAAATTTCATTTCTCTGGACTCTATAATAAATACATGTCTGACCGTTGGAACGAACTAAAACAACTAGAAAATCGCATTCATGACGATTTATGGTGATTTTATTTCCGTTAGACCTTTTCCTACATTGACGCTGATGAGGGGGTTCCCCTGTTTCAAGATGGCGGCTCTATTGACGCATTCGTTCCAATGAACTGCCGTAGCCAAGGCGACATCTAGTGTTTATATCTATGGGAAGAGAGGAGCCGCAACAATGGAGAATATGAGGAAAATAATCAACATTCAAGCAGGAAAACCTGTTCTAGTAGAGCCTGAAAACAACATCAAGACTGTGAAAGGTCATAATACGGCCTGGTTGATGGTTGAGAGACATTTCAGATCCCTATTGTTTTTTTCATGAGAATCTATTCTAATAGACCTTAAAAACAAAATCAAGACATAACACTGCCTCTTTAAGTGCAAGCTAGTCAAGTTTCACTAATATCGAAAAGTGGGAGTTCCTTCCTGAAAGTTTTGTGCTGACACAAACAGTTTTTCGCTCATCCGTTTACATAGGCATCAAAAAACGATGACCTGCCAGAGTTGTTCATCACTTGGCGCTGCAAATGGGCCCTTATCTTGCAGAGATAAAAGCTGGAGGCGATTTCGACGCTTCAGTGGCTGATCTGCTCCAATCCTCACTCTGTCGCAATTGAATTCCCATCCAACCTTTGCCTTTAAGAGGATTTGTCCTCAAGGGAGTCAGGAGGCCATGGCATTTAGGAAGAGAGGGGGGATGGGAAAAAACTTTTCCCCAAAATTGAGAGGTGAAAAAGAACAGAACAAGACCTTAAAAGTAATGAAATGTGAAAGATTTGTCTCCTTGTCCCATTTCAAACGAGTGTTCGATGGAAAGCCGAACAGCGGGATATTAGATTGCAGGGTGAAGTGATGTTTTTTTGGCGCAGGAATCCATCTGCGTTTTTTGTCGGAGAGAAAAGGTGTAGAACATATAAATAAAGAAAAAGAGGGATGCAGGGCACAGGGGAAAGCAGCAGGTGGTGATTTCTGATCCCATTATATGGGGCTAATCCACAAACTAAGGCACAGTCTTGTTACAACCTACAATTTCTGTTCCAGCAACACCTTTACTTGAAGTGGCCTCGCGAAAAACATCAGTCGTTTCGCTTCATCCATCAGTCAATTAAGAGAAGCGGGGATTCTGGTGTAGCCTATGATCATAAAGTGCAGGTCATTTGTTCAGATGGTGCACTAGATAAAACACCATGATGCTCTTTTACACACACATGCAAAGTTGCATTAGGGATTATTAGAGCTTTACAAAAGCATCAGGGTTATAGTGGCACATGCAAGAGCTTAGTTTGCTAGGGTTCACAAATCAGGACACATGCTAGAAGAGCAACAAACAAACCTATATATGTTTTTCAGTGAACAGATAAATAGCACTGAAACCATATGGTCAAGAAACATGCAGGAAAATGCAATAATCAAACCAAACAGAGCCTTTAAGGTCTTTGAATCATTTCGATTGAAATTAAATGCCTCAAAATGCTACTAAAAAATTACATTTATTCAAAAATTCATATATTACATTTATTAAAAAAGGCGATATTATACATATTTTTTTGTAACCAACAAATATCTGATAAATTAATTTTGCAACATTTTTTTGGAATAAAAAAAAAAATAAAAAAAAATAAAATATATATATATATATATATATATATATACTGTATATATATATATATATATATATATATATATATATATATATAATTAATTAACCATCACAAAAATATAACGCATGAACAACCGATACTTATTTTGAGATTTGCAAAAGAATACATTTAACAGTGTTATTAAATTATTAGTGTTGTACAAGATCACATTTAAGTTGATGTCAAATCTAAAATGTAAAAATAGGGGGAGATGAGCAAGCACAATTATCCAACATCCATCGACATACATATTTGCCTGATACTTAAATAAAAGATTCCTAACATAGCCTTCACTTTCTAATGTACTTTATTTCAGATATTATTCACATGATAGCCAGCCTTTTCTGTAAATTTAGCAGCATTTTTCATCCATGCTCATGTGTGACCAGGATTTGTCGAAAAACCAGCCTCAAAAACAAGACAGAAACTGAAACGAAAGAACTTTGTGTGTGAACAGCAGATGTAGAACATCTTAAATGATCACAGAAGTACTGGGATATACTGTGTATATAAATACTGATGTCTATGGTAGCGATTAAAATAGAGTAAATCACCTTTTGAGAACGACTTGACGCTTCAAATAAAGATTGTATCAATTATATTGTTACACCAGTAGGTGGCGACAAGTGACTGTTAAAAAAATGTATTTGTCATTGAATCATTAATTCAAGAGATTAGTTCAAAAACGCTGATTATTCTGGAAATGAAACAAGTGAATCTTTATAAGTGAGTCATTGAATCATTCACTTATCAGATTCGTTCAAAAACGCTGATTCATCCAGTAATGAAACAAGTGAATCTTTATGAGTGAGTCATTGAATCATTCATTCAAGAAATTCTTTCAAAAGTGCTGATTCCATAGATATCCATAATAAAGGCTAGATGTCTTACGGCGGAGTCTCTATCGTCATCACCGTCGGCCATCTTGTCGCAGGCAAGCTTTCTGGCGGGCTCTGTGGTACCTGATGTAAGATGAGTGATCAGCACGAACACAAATACTCTTATCTCGTTGAAATCTTGACGGATTTACAAACGGTTTGGTTTCTTACAAACGTTATTAACGTGGCTATAATCCTGGACGATTATTTATTTATACACTTATTATTCATAAGTATGCAGTGTCATAACTACATCTCTGACGTTTATAACAAACCAAACCGTTTGAAAATCGGTAGAAGATTGAGCAAGTTATGGTTATTTAAAATGTACATGCACCAATAAAACACAATGTTACGAGTGAGCGAGCTGCCTGTGAAAAGATGGCCGCCAGGTGCGGACGTCGACCTCCATTGGCCAGCAGCGCAGATGAGACATCTAGCCTTTATTATGGATATCTATGGCTGATTCATCCGGTAATGAAAACAAGTGAAGTCTTTATGAGTGAGTCATTGAATCATTCATTCAAGAAATTCTTTCAAAAGTGCTGATTCATCCGGTAATGAAAACAAGTGAATCTTTATGAGTGAGTGAGTCATTGAGTCATTCATTCAAGAAATTCGTTCAAAAAGCTGATTCATCCGGTAATGAAAACAAGTGAATCTTTATGAGTGAGTCATTGAATCATTCATTCAAGAAATTCGTTCAAAAAGCTGATTCATCCGGTAATGAAAACAAGTGAATCTTTATGAGTGAGTCATTGAGTCATTCATTCAAGAAATTCGTTAAATAAGCTGATTCATCTGGTAATGAAAACAAGTGAAGTCTTTATGAGTGAGTCATTGAATCATTCATTCAAAAGATTTGTTCAAAAATACTGATTCATCCGGTACATTTTGTCAGAACCTCTAGCAAATTACATGTTATTTTGTTTAGTTGTCTATTCAGCATCGTGGGAGAAAAATTGTGATTCATAATACATCCAGAATCATGCAGCTCTAGTTTGGACCATATTTCATAAAGAAAATTGATTCTTTCTACATATCTAGTCTTCCTGACAACAGAAATGGGAGGATTTATAAAGCATATGGCCAAATTCAAATTCATATTTCATTCTATGTAAATAATTCAGCTTTGGTAAACAGAAATAGGCCCTGACCCAGAGCTTGTCTGTGCTTTAAATCTTTGATGATGAGAAATAGGAGGAAGAGGAGGCGATGGTTCGTCCCGTTAGACCAGAGTTTATCAGGACATGCGAGACTGTTGACAAACTACACCACAAGAAACAAGATTTTGAATCTCTGCCAAACCTCACGCTGTTCTGCCCCGCTCGCATACTCTCTGCTGTAATTCAACAGGACTGTGTGTGTGGTTTGAACGAGTCGCTCTTTTCCAGTCCCAGAGGCATTGAAAACCCCTTTCACCATATCAAAACAGCACTGAGAGCCAGTCTGGTCGAATGTTTGCTGATAAGGCTCATTTTGGTTGTTGTATGGAAACACTGAGACACTTTAAAGGCACAATTTCTCGCTAAAGCTAGATGTTTGTCAGGGCAAACGGTAACAGAAAGAAGTCTAGTGGCGACCAAAGAGGAACCAAAGAGAAACCACCACCATGTGACGCTTCGGGATATTAGTGTACACAACGTAGAGTCAACACTTAGTTAATTATGCCTTGTAATACCGGCCACGCTAACATTTACTCAGTTTTTCCATGAAAGGGGCCACAAGTGCGCTGAAATATGTTTGTGATCTAAGTATTGAATGTGTCTGATTTGCAGTGCCAGTGCAGCGTGAAAAAAGAAAACAAAGCCAATATTGGCTGAGAAGTTTGACGACGGAGATAGAAAGCAGGAACAGATGCAGAAAACAACAAAAAGAAACAGTGCCAGATAGCAATGTTTAATGCCCTACAGGGCCTATATTCAGTAACACAGGACACATGCATGTTATCCTGAATGTGATGAATGGGCCAATAACAAATTAGGAGTGTCCACAATAAAGAAAGTGGAAAAAATTTTTATAGTTTAAAACACATGTGCCAAGTTGCAAGCAACATGCTCTTTGTATTTATGTTGGTTTCATTTGGTTTTGAAAACGTTTTAAACTTTTTTTTTTAAAACGTTAAATTAAAAATCTTATACTTCTAATAAATAAATGGAAGTACACATCTTAATCATTATTCCTGAAAAGGTTTGTAAATATATTACATTTTATAATAAAAAATGATATGTAATGATTAAGATGTGTACTTCCACTTGTTTAGTAGAAGCATAAGAAATATATTATTTCTTATTATTTTACTATTGGTTGGATGGATTATATATATATATATATATATATATATATATATATATATATATATCAAATTTCACAAGTAACATGAGTTATTCATTGATTAATTTAAGTTTGTGGGAATTAAGTCAAGCATATTAAATGTTACAACCTGAACTAACCTTTCCTTGTCATAAAAACATTAAATTATCTGCCATTTTAAGAGATGCTGTATCACTCTGACATTTTTTACTTCATATCCCCCCAGGAAAAGGTTTAATTAAAAACATGCTCAGCATAGAATTGACTTTTTCTGACATAGAAAAAGATTTTTTTTTAATAAATTTATGCAGATGAAAAAAAGAAAAATCAATCAGTCATCAAAATCATTGACCTGGATGCTGAACCTGAAGTTTTAGAAAACTCTTGGAAAAAAGGTTCTATATAGAACTTTAGGTTATTGCCAAAAGCCTTCTCTATAAGGAACAATTACTTCCAAAGTATTTTTTTCCTACTATGAAAGTCAATGGCTCCTGTCAACTGTTTGATTACCAAAATTATGTAAAATATCTTCTTTTATGTTAAACAGAAGAAAGAAACTCAAACAGGTTTGGAACAACTTGATGGTGAGTAAATGATGACAAAAAAATAATTTGAGGGTGTTCTATCTCTTTATTAGTATTATGATTGTATAATACTTTCATGTTTAATGGGTTATTTATGTTTTTTCTAAGGATAAAGTATGTTTTCAGGCTGTTTAAATGGCATCAAATGGCAGACCAGCACCATTGTCCACAGTCTGGTTCTCGAAGGCCGGTTCAGTGTGGAGTTCAAGTGTGCGAACACTCATTTGGACCGGCTCTTTTCTCATTGAAGCAGTGTGACGGAAGGCTCGAGAGCTCGAGAGCAGTTTTCAGCACACAGACGGGTGTTAACAGAGCATTAGGCAGATTAACAGCGGCGCGTGGGGCTGTCGAATTAATGCATCAAAACTCCCCAAGGGTCAGTATGCTTTCTGAACCACAATGATTAAAGATCAACAAAACCTCGCTTGTCTCTGCCGCAATCGCTTTCCATGCAATAGTGTTCAACTTGTGGTGTGATTAGATGAACACAGTTAAAGGAATTGGATATAGTATCAGTGGTGCAATCGATGGAGAGGACCAGATTTCAGGATGCTTGAGTGTGTTTTAAGCAAGGCCACATGCACTGAAGCAATCCAGACAAACGTGTGTAAAATACTCTGCTTTTGAAGTGCAGATACGGTTTCTAACAGTTCCCATAACAACCACTTGTCATATTGTCAGGAAATTAAAGAAACGCTTGAATACACGCTGGGAAAATATCGACCTCACCTACGGTTAATTACTGTAGATACGTTTGAAAAATTATTTGTGCATTTAAGGTGCATTCATAGATGTGAAAGAACGCCAACTTATATTAGTAGAAGAAATCTGGCTTTTGTTTAGAGGGATGTGTGTAGGCCTGTCGAGATAGTCATTAAATCAATTAATCAATTAATCGCAAGTTAAAAAAATGAGCTTGATAATTTTTCCGGCCGTGATGATTTCCATTTGCATGCTTGTTTGTTTTCCTCGTCTCTCTCTCTTTTTTTTTACTAAGCCTATTTAAAATCGTATTTGATTGCAGAGCGCCGTAGCGCATTCGCGCAGCACTACCTCTCACTCGTCCCTCTCTCTCGTGCTCTCCCTAATATGAGGCGCCGTCTATATGGGGTTAGAATTCGGTCACAATTCTGCGCGCGCAAAAGGGCATTTTGCATGCGCGTGACCTGAGTTTTGCGGAGAAATGTTCGTCTCGCAGATAAGAAAATATTTCGAGCGAACAAAAATCAATTTTGCATTTAAAATAAGTATTTGGATGTGCGCAGACGTTCTCTTTCGCATGTGCAAAGTTTAACTTTCTTGTTCCTTCCGTAGCCTAAGCGCTCTCTAAGCGCAGACGGCTCGCTTGCTCAACACAACCCAGCGTTACAATATGCCATAATTCCAGCCAATCAAAGATGAGGCTGCTAAATTCTGATGGGCTGGCTTGAAAACCAATTACAAGACTCCCTGCATCATGACTGTGGAAGAGGAAAAATACATGGTGGAAGATGTTTATGTTTAATTTGTTTAATGGGTTGAACACTTCAATTTAAGTTCAAGTTAACAAAAACTTTCACAGCAGAGATGTTCTGTAAAAGCAACTTTCATACTAAAAAGATATACTGTATTACTGGATAGTGTTCACATTGGGATGCAGGCTTGTTCCTCTCACTGCAAAAAAAATAAATAAAGACATGTGGGTAACAATGCAAACATATATGCAGACCTGTGATTCCGCTTTGCGAATCACAAATCAAGCAGTGATTGACAGCGCTCTGATCCAATGGCGTTGGGCATTGTCAGGTTGACAGTAAATCTAGCCCAATGAAGTTGGGGGGGCACCAGGGGGGGCCAATCATATTTCAGGGGGGGCCAGTGCCACCCAGTGCCCCCCTTCTAGACACGCCCCTGTACCTAGTAACGAACGTACGGTGGCTGAGAATGTTCCGTCAACTTCCGTTTGTTCACGCATCTATGTTGCCTAGTAACGAACACAATCTCGCCGAGATACGCGCTGGCGCCAGGAAACTTCACTTTGTGTGCCTGCGCCTCATATACAACATTATATATAAAGCTTGCATGACAACTTGGTTGGCATTGCCTTTTCAGCGTGAGAAACACACGGTGTGGCATGTGAGCGTGTGAACTGGTTGAATTGCGTGAGACTTGAGAACCCTGCATATGATTCTCAGTGTGAACGGAAGTCACACATTGATAAGTGCATTTAACACAGACAGAGTCCATTGCTTTTATTGTTTTTGGTTGTTTTGTTCATTTATTGCGGATATTTAAAATGTTTTCCATTTTCAGTGTTAAATAGTCTTTAGAAATAAAAGTTTATTGATCTTTGAAAAGGTGTATCTGCATATTATGCCATTATCATTATTTTAGATGAAAATGGTCTCAGAACGACAATATTATCGTTTATTATCAATATTATCGTTTATCGCAATAATTTCTTGGACAATTTATCGTCCAGCAAAATTTGTTATCGTGACAGGCCTAGATCTGTGGTTCACGGGTTCATCAAAACACTGTGCAACTCTTCTAATTATCGATACTTTACAGACAGCAAGTTCTTAAAAAAAAAATCACAAAAAAAAAATAATCACATATAACTTTTTTTATAGTGCACTGCTGCAAAATGCATAAATGAAAAACAGAATGCTATTGGTATCTTAGAAAATAAAATATAATAAAATCACTATACATTTAGAAGAAAAGAAATATTATATAATTACTATGGAAAATAAAAATGTGGTATTTGATGGTAAAAGGATAGTGCTTATTTCAAAAGAAAAATATGCTTATCAAAAGAAAATAATTTCAGAAAAGAAACTGCAAATTAAGCAAATTAAGTTAAAAATGCAAACATTAAAATACTTGCGTAACAAGTCTGTGGCATATATATTTACAAAAAAGTCATCAACAAAATAATTATTTAAAAAATTAAGAGTGGTTTTTGATGCTAAAATGATCCTGCTTTGCTAAAAGCATGTCTAAAAGCAAAAATAAATCAATAATAATGACAATTAATTATTTTAAGTTAACTAATTTTATATAAAAGAAGATATACTAAAATGACCGTATAGACGAAAAAGAAACACAAAAAATGAATGAATTAAAAATGCAAATATACAAAAATTCCGTGGCATATATATTTCTGAAAAATGTACTCAACATAAAATAATTAGTATAAAAATTGTGTGGTTTTTGAGGCTAAAATGTTTTTGAGGCTTTATTACTCAAGCAAACAAACAGAAAGCACCAAATTCAGTCACAATCACAACTGACTCGAGTCGTTTATTTCCAGCAGAATCAGATCGATCACAGACGTGCACAGCATCAGATGATGAGACACACACACACACACAAACATTTTCTGTTTTATTCATGTTTTTGCCACTGAAACTTCTGTCTGCCACAGGTGTAAAGAAGGAGAGCAATTACAGCACACTACTGTTCAAAAGTTTGGGGATATTAATGTTTTTGAAGAGTCTAATCTGCTGCATTTATTAGATCAATACAGTAAAAACAGTGAAATATTATTACAATGTAAAACAGCTGTTTTCTATGTGAATATATAGTAAAGTGTAATTTATTCCTGTGATCAAAGCTGAATTTTCAGCATCATTACTCCAGTCTTCAGTGTCACATGATCCTTCAGAAATCACTATAATATGATGATTTGATGCTCAAGAAACATTTACGTTTATAATCAATGTTATTATCAATGTTTCAGGGGTCTTTGATTGATAGAAAGTTCAAAAGAACAGCATTTCTAAATAGAAACAGTTATAACATAAATGGGTTTTTTTGGTCCCTTTGAATCATTTTAATGCACATTTTACAACAATAATGTGAACATGAATATGCAAAGATGCATTTCTGTGATGTAGGGATTGGGTTTATATACGATCCGTGTCCGTGTTTGCGTTCATTCGTTTTAAAATTGAAAGTAGAAGATGGCTCATTTATTAATTTTTTATTTTTTTTTATTAAAAATGTACAAATATTTTTTGGATTCAGGGGTAGAAAAAATAACCAGTAAAAACATAAAATCAAGTCGAACTAATTTTCATTTTCAAAAACGCCATTTTCTAATTTTTCTACCTTATACCAACTGCATGCATTCACATAACCCTCGGACTACTTTCAAGCGTGGTTAAAAACCACTTCCACACGAAACAAACTCTGACGTCAAACAGATTCAGATCTGCTTCAGAAGCTCGAGTGTGAAAGCAGTTCAAAACCCCTTCCACTTCAACCACTGCTCTTAAACCACAATCCTCCGAAGGAACTTTCCATTTGCTAAGCTAATAAAGAGCAAGAAAGGAGTGTGTTTTAAACGAGGGTGTTTCTGCTTGACGTCGGGGGGGGGGGGGGGGGGGGGTCTGGGTTACAGCTTGGCACCCTCGAGGCTCCTGACTGTCTACAGTAACACTTTCAGTTCTCGCTCAGTCGCTCGCGTTGTTTGTGGATTCCCACATGACTTTATCCCTGTGAAAGAACCGTCTCCAACTCTCCGAGGAGAAAAACACCCGATCCGAGCGGCTTTGAAGCGAGTGAACGCACATGCGCGATGCAGATGTTTGCGGCGCCGACATAAACAAGCACACGGCATGTGCCATAGCGAGGCATATCTGCTTTTTTCCTTCCCCTGCTCTGCCTCTTCATTCTTTCCATCTGCTGGGAAAGAAGATAAAGAATAATGCCACTGTTCTTTGGAGTAACCGAAGACATGGTAATAATAATGACGAGCTTTCGCTGCGGGGAGAGAAGTCGTCGGCAGGGCTGATGACAAAACAAGAGCACTCTGGGATTCCTTTACTTTCCAGTGCCTGCGGAGACCATTAAGGATTATGCAATGTGGAAGAGTTAAAAAAAGAGTCCCTGCAGGGAAGAGAGGGATGCAAGGCTTTCTCCCACGTGTCCTCTTTAAATGCACGCAGGAGAAATGCCTCATTTACACTGCTGTTCAGAAATGTTGAGGGTCACTTATATTTTTAAATGTTTTTATGTCTTTTTTGCTTACAAAGGCTGCATTTAGTTGAATAAAAAAAAAAAAACAGTATTTTAAAATAACTGCTTTTTATGTGTACTCGGCTGCATAAAAATGTACTACACTAGCTATGTATGCATCCAAACTTGTAAATTTAACTGGAACATCGCATTAAAAGTTTGTGAATAAAGCAGCGTTTCCATCCTCACAAACTTTCTGGGAAATTGGCACAAAATAATCATCATGTACACTAAGGTTTAGAAATTGAAGGTCAGTAAGATTTTTAAATATTTTTTTGTCTTTTTTCTTACCAAGGCTGCATTTAGTTGAAAAAAAAAAATAGTAAAAACAGTGATAATGTGAAATATTATTTTAAAATAACTATTTTGTACTACATAATGTACTACACTAGCTATGTTTCCATCCAAAGTTGTGAATTTAACTGGAATATTGCATTAAACATTTGCGAATAAAGCAGCGTTTCCATCCTTGGCACAAAATATCAGTAATAAAATGTAAGTTTCTGCAATCAGGCTTTCAGGCAATTTGACTGCGGCGTTTCAGAAACACCAAACTGACATCTGAGATGCTGCGACGCCATTGGTCCGCTGGTTACTCCAGTTATCCAATCACAGCCTCTGCTGAGGCACAGTCACGTGAGTTTATTGAGAGATTTATTCTGTAAATGTGTAGTTTATGCGCATGTCTTCTTATCGGTTAAAAAAGTATCCGCCTCAGTTTATGCACATCTTGGTGTTTCCATTCAACGTTTTATGCGACATCCCAAAAAACGATTTTTTATTTTTTTAGTGGTTTTATTTTTTTTTTAACACAATTTTGTTTGTATGAATGCTGACATTGCATGTAAAACAAAGCAACAATGCTAAGCTTATTTGAAAAACACTGCGAATTTTTTACTGTTTTCAAAAGAAGTCTCTTCTGCTCACCACGGCTGCATTTATTTGATTATAAATACAGTAATACTGTGAAATATTATTACAAACTCAAAATACCTTTTTTATATATTTTAAAATGTAATTTATTCCTATAATTAACATTCAGCCATCTAGAAGACTCATTTCCTCACTGTTTAAAGGTGCTGAAAACCTCCTCACAGATTCCTGGATGTGTTTTCATTTACACCGTCATTACTTGCAATCAAAAACTGTAAACTGAAATATGCATCTGCCAAATGCCACACTATTATTATTTCATAAGCCACTATTCCACCCTAAACCATTAATATTTACAGAACACTTCAGGGCCCTTATCTTGCAGACTCAAAAATACATTTTTCAGTACGCAGGGTTTGTGTGGAAGTGACCGTCCGTATTGCTAATCAGGAATAGAAATTCAGAGAATATATAGACATCAGAGTTCAACGGTCTCTCTTCATTAATCCTCGAGCACGCTTCGATTTCTGGGTACGGCCCTGCTGGAGCGGGTCAAATTGACCCGAATTGGATTCAACAATTCCCCATAAATCACACTATAAAAAAACGGTAACACTTTACAATAAGGTTCATTAGTTAACATTAGTTAATGTATTAACTAACATGACATTATTGTTGCTTGTTCATTGTAAAGCGTCCTGGAAAGGCGCTATATAAATAAAACATATTATTTATTATTGTGAACTAACAATGAGCAATACGTTTGTTACAGTATTTATTAATCTTTGTTACTTTTAGTTAATAAAAATACAGCTGTTCATTGTTAGTTCGTGGTTCATTAACTAATGTTAACAAATTTTGAACAGCTGGCTGGGTCAAATTGACCCATGAACATCAAAGTTGTGTAAAAATGTATGTATGCACATTCCACTATACATCTGCGAGGTGAAACTGTTCATGACACTAAACAGGAAAAAGTCGCAACATTTCAAGAAAAACAACATAGGTTAAACTTAAATAGAAATAATAGCTAATTTTTACCATCGGTGGCTGACAAAATATTTTTTCCCTATTGAAATAAGTGGGAAAAAGCTCCTTTTTAGCTCCATAGGGTAGTAAAAAATTAAAATATCCATATATAACTAAGAAACGTTATTATTTCAGGTCAGTACAGTTCCCTTAAAACATTCAAATATGTGGGTCAAACTGACCCTGAACATCAAAAATGTAATAGAAATGATGTGTGTATGTATGCGTCAGAAACACATCAGTGTGTTGAAACTTTGCATGCATGTTCAGGATCCTAAATGAGAAAAAGTCACAAAATGTCATAACACAAGGATTAATTGTAAGCAATATATAATCACAAAGCACTGGATAGAATGTGAAATAGTTGAAATGGGTTGAAAATAGTGTTGGCAAACTTTTAGCTAGTTGCAAAACCGATTTAAAAAATGCATGTTTGCATTTGTGGCAAGAAGACAGGGGTGATGATTATGCATCTCTTTCTAAACACTCGGTTGTGTGAAAACTATTCCCTTGAGCTCTGTCTCCGGCGACAAGCGTGCAGTGACCTTAACTGCATTCAATCTATATTTCAGACGAACACAGTGTTCACACATCCCACAGAAACATCAAGCAAATTACACATCTGGCTGCAGAAAACACACCAAACTCTGACAGGTCCAAAGCAAGCCATTTCAGGGAAAGCAGAGGTCAAAAGAGACATTCTCAATGCCATATTCACAGACAAACCATTGCTTTCTGTTTGCACTGGATCATCCTGGACATTTCAAGACAGATAACTGTAATTGTTGTGTGTAAATGATGCCGGGATAGAAAACCCTCGGTATATACAGTCAAACCTAAAATTATTCAGACACCAGATCATTTTTGATATCTATTTACTAGTGTGTGCAGGACACTATAGTTAATTTATGTAAGTGAGGATAGCAGAATAAAGTAAATTGTAACATATTATACCTAAAATATCTTCATACAGTGACTACCAGTTAAATGTATAAAGATTTGGGACCAAAAATGATTGGGACACTTTGAGCTGCTCATGTTTTGCTGAAGTGTTTTTTCTTTAATAACTAATGCACCTTTTTACACCACAGACTGAACAACATGAAGCATTGCTTGGTAACTGGTTGAGCTAAACTGGTATTATCTAATTGTGTAGTTAAATTTAACAGCTGACAGATATTCAACATAATTCATGTGTGAGAGTCTAACAGAAGGACGGACAAAACCAGTGAAATATCAACTGAGTTCATAACTCTGAGTTCTTGTCATATTTTATTACCATTTTCTAAACTATAGCGAATAATCTGTGATAATGTGAGAAATGTTGAAGGAGTCTGAATAAATTTTGGTTTGCCTGTAAATGCCTGGAGGCCATGGGGAGTGAGTGAGGTCCAAATCAATGGGAGGAGATCGTACAAATATAAACCAGCATGACAGTCAACCATGGAATTACAAAAGCGAGTGCCAACCCTCTGGCATTTCCTCAAAATTACTGGCTTATTCAGGATCTACGTTCATCAGATGCACTGCCAATTAACTATAATAAAGCAGGCAGAAATGCAATCAAGCTCCTGCAGAACATTAATGAAAGTCACTCGCAATGCTCCACAACTACAGTCAAACCAGAAGTTATTCAGACACCAGATATCTTTTTTTTTTACTAGTGGGTGCAGAACACTATAGTTCATTTATGTAAATAGCTAAATAAAGTAAACTGTGACATATTATACCCAAATATTCTTCATACAGTGACTACCAGTAAAATGAATAAAAATCTGGAACCAAAAATGATTGGGACACTTTGAGCTGATCATGTTTTGCTGAAGTGTTTTTTCTTTAATAACTAATGCACCTTTTTACACCACAGACTGAACAACATGAAGCATTGCTTGGTAACTGGTTGAGCTAAACTGGTATTATCTAATTGTGTAGTTAAATTTAACAGCTATTCAACCCAATTCATTTGTCAGACGTCTTGATAACTCTGAGTTCTTGTCATATTTTATCACCATTTTCTAAACTGTAGCGAATAAACTGTGATGATGTGAGAAATGTTGAAGGTGTCTGAATACATTTTAGTTTGACTTTCTATATATATATATATTGACATCCTTGTCTCCGATTCTGATGAGAGAAACCCAAAGCAAAACCATCCAGGATTGCATGCGTTCACATTCCAGCAAACGGAGCCGAGTGTGTGTCCGAGAGCTGATTTACAGCTTCTGCATGTTAAGCTGCTCTGAGAAGCACCTGGTCACGTTAAGCTCGCAGAAGTCGGCCACATTTTGACTTTGGACACAAGAAATGTCTGGGGTTACAGACAAAATGGGTGCCTTTCAGGTTTGCAGTCTAATCTTAAGGTTTAGCTCAGCAATGCACATTTACAAATGTATAGTTTCCACTGGCGTTCATCTAAATTCAACAACAACGTTTAATTAATCCTAAAACTGCTAGTCTGAATTCCTCACTATGAGGAAAAGTCTTTATACACAACTTAGTGGTTTTATGGCAGGATTTATAGTGGAGTCTGTGACTGGTGAAGTTGAGACAACACTATATAGGCTATTTCTTTACCATTAATTTCATAGTGAAAAACTCTCAAGCTTCATTACACATTTTCCAAAATTGACAAAAACATCAAACGCAAATATTAGCCTACAGTCATTTGACGAAGTAGTACAGTATTTTGGTAACATTTTACAATAAGTTAATTAGTTAACTACCTTGGTTAATATGAACAAAGAATGAACAATACTTCTACAGCATTAATTAATATTAATTTCAACATTTACTAACACATTATCAAAATCAGAGGTTTTATTTGTTAACATTAGTTAATGCACTGAGAACTAACATGAATAAACAATGAGCAGCTGGATTTGTATTAACTTACATTAACAAAGATTAATAAATACTGTAACAAATGTATTGCTCATTATCAGTTCATGTTAGTTAATACATTAAACTAATGTTAACTAATGAACCTAATTGTTTAAATTGTTACCAGTATTTTTAATTATCGTTCATTTTTACTTCAATAATATTCTTATTAACACACACACACACACACATACATACATACACACATATATATATATATATATATATATATATATATATATATATATATATATATATATATATATATATAAATCACAATTCGGTGCATTGTTGCTACTTTGTAGTCTATGTAAAACAACAATGCGAAGCTGAATTAAAAAACTCCGCTGTGATTCACGAAACTGATACGTGACTCATTACATCATCCAAGGCGATTCATTTCGAATCATTTGACACATTGTAACGCATGAATCATCACAGAGAAACAATGTTTCTCTGGTTACTTTATAACGTGGCTGTTTGACTTTACGCTCAACTAACAACCCCCCAGAAAACCTTATTGTTCTCGGTTGAAACTCACCCTTTCCCCCGAAAGAAAGGCTGTCAAGCCGAGGGTTAATATCATCCAAACGTTCCTCATAATTCCTTAGTCTTCGCTTGTGAAAAAGGGAAAATAGCGTCTGTTTCCACTTTTGGAGAAACTCTTCCCTCTCTCGTTCAATCTCGCTCTCTCTCTCTCACACACACACACACACAGGACTCAAATCCCCGCGGATACGTGTTGCTTTTTGTCTTGCTTATTCCTCCGCGCACTTCTGTACACTAAAATAGGTCGCTTTCGATGTGTTTCGTCGAGTCTTGCGTTTAAAGCTAAACTCGTCTCTTAAAGGTGAGTTTATCGTGAGGTCTCTCGGCCATATGTCTGAAGAAGAAGTGAAGCTCTGCTGCTGTCGAGCACCCGCAGGACTGAGAGCAACACACGGGTCAGACTGAGGGAGCGGGAGAGCAATGATTGACAGAGAGCGCGTGCGCGTGCGCGGGCGTAAAGAAGCAACGAGCTTTACTTTAAACTTCAGTTTTGTTTTTCAAAAATGTTATTTTTAAGACTCCATGTCTGATTTAGGTGCTAAAATTTAATGATTTTTAATGGCCGCGTGTAATTATTCTTTATAATTATTCAGATGGATGTGATTATGTAAAACATTTTGTGTATGAAATGAATACATTTGACCTACTAGTTATTTGTGCGTTGGATCGGACTTTTCAATGAACAGGTTGAACCGGTTCCCCAAACCGTTCTGAACAGACTGAATCGGTTCAACAACTCGATTCCTTATTAAACAGTGAATGGATGGATTTCCAAATTCTCATTATAGCACACATTATATTTTAAAACAAAGTGTAGGCCTAGCAACAATTGTTTTCTGATGGCGCTATAGTGAGTGTAAATGTGAAACGACCTGCTGGAACGAGGTCAATCTAAATTAATTCTCAATGCAATGTCTCCCTCTAACGGACCAATGCGAGAGAGTTAAAAATAACTCTGAGAATAAATAATCCTGTTTTTGATTTCTTAACCTTCTCTGTGTGGCCATGATCGTTATTTACTAGCCATAATCTAAATACAAATACTAATACTTGTTTTTGTAGCAATGTATTTGAAGGCATTATCGGACTCGCTTCCTGATCTTCAGTGAATGCCGAAGTAACCAATCAAACCCCGTGTGCGCATGCGCAGTTCCCCTCTTCTCACTTTACAAACCTGGATTATTAGCTGTGGTGTTTTAGATTAAGGTGATGTAAAGCCCTTCTGCCAGAACACACATATATCAGCCGCTATCCAATACTAATAATCATACAATAAAATCATTAGTCTAATAGCTGATACAGGAGATCAAGTGATGCATTTTATTGATCCATGTAGGCAAATTTGCTTATGATGGACAGGTTATAGGGACAGTTCACCCAAATATTTAAAAGAATAGTTCACCCAAAACTGAAAATTCTGTCAGTTTACTCACCATCAAGTTTTTCCAAACCTGTATTCATTTCTTTCTTCTGTTGAACATTAAGGAAGATATTTTGAAGAATGTTCAGTTTCTGGTCCCCATTGACTTCAAAAGAATAGAAAGAAACTGAGCTTTAAAGGCTTTCCCAGAATCCCAAAGCTGAAGGCAAGAGAAAGTTCATACAATCAGGCAACAAAACAAAACAGATGCATACTTTGATTTTTTTTTTTTTTTTTTTTTTATAGTACAGTACTTGTAAATAATTCAAGCATAAGAGACTTCAGCTGTGAATCCCAGTGTTCAGTCGAGGGCAGTTTATGATGTCTGAGGGAACAGGGGAACTCTGGGTAATGGCACTGTTCAGGGTTAAAGGTCAGGAGACAGAGAGTGAGAGTCTGAAAGAGAAGATGGGCCAGTAAAAGCGTAAATCTGCAGTTGCAGTTGCTTGAGGTCGATCATGTTGCAACACCAGACAGAGAGACCAGAACCTGTAAAACATCTTCATTAGAGCTGACGCTCCAGTGCTGTGTGTGGACGAGCCGCTTCTCTCTGGAGGAAAACTGTCCCAATATAAACACTCACAGGGATTTACCGCAGGGATTCAGGATAAGACAAAAACACTCATCTTGTACTCACCCATTATATACATTTTGAACAAAAACACTTACAGAGTACACCTTTAATATGCATGAATCAAAAAGGCATAAAAGTGCATTTTTCAAACATACAACTTTTTTTTTCATAAAACATTCCGCTATTTGTGTGGTGTTTAAATGATTAATTTATTATTATTATTATTATTATTATTATTATTATTATTATTATTATTATTATTTTCTTTCCATAAATTAATGTTTTGGGCTTGAAGGCTTCTTTAAAATGTATTTAAAAATTAAAATAAATCAAACTATATTTAATCAAAATAATATTTTAATGCATTTTTATTTATTTAAACTGACATATATTTGAATTAAATAATAATATTAAATAAAATAAATATATAATGAAATCATTATCATATTTCAGGCTTCTTTAAAATGTATTTAAAAAGAAATATAAATAAAATAATATTTTATAATATTTTAATTAAAGCAATACTTTAAATACTTTAACTTTTTAAATTAAATACAAATATTAAATAAAATAAAATAATATTAAATAATGTACATTATTATTATTATTATTAATTATATTATTGTTTCCATAAATTAAATTTTATTTAATTAAATTAATTATTTAATGTATTTAAAAAGAAAAAGAAATAAAATTATTTATTTATAAAACAATTAAAAATAAATCAAACCATATTTAATCAAAAAAAATTAAATATTTTAATAATAATAATAAAATTTTAAATGTATTTTAATTAAGTAAAAAATATTGAATATAATCAAATAAAAATAATATAATAACATTTTCAATATAGTCATAATTATTGTTTTTTCTTTCCATAAATTAATGTTTGGGTTTTTCAGGCTTCTTTAAAATATGTGTTAAAAAAGATTCACCATCAGTAAAGCTGCAAACACACAGTGACAGTTTCCCAGTATAACGAGGAAGATGCACGAGGCTCCTGGAACTGAAGCGGTGTCTACTAATATTCAAATACATGCTATTCACAAGTTTTGGTACAAAATTTAACGTCTTTATGAATCACATATGGTTTTAGTCAAACGTTTTGCTCAAACTCATTGATCCTGTTGGCATAAATCTGGCTTATTGTTTCCTCAAACATGTTCTCATCATCCTCACATTGTTCATTAAGGCACAAACACACATGATCTCGTATGACATCAATCTGACACAAGCTCCACCGTAACACACACTGCTAAAAGTGAACCAAGTTCAGCAACACAGATAAAACCAAGTAAACAATTTAAATCTGTTCATGCTGTATTCATTCATAATGCACTGTAGAAATATAGTAAGATATTGTTTGTTTACAATAATGTTTGTTTTCAATACTCTAAACTCACATCTTTTTTACTTAACAAAGTATTGTAGATTTTATAAGACATTTCTGAGAGTGCCGTTAGATACAAGAGACGTCCTGCTGTGAAATTACAGTGAAAGTAATGCAATTATTCACAATTTCACACTGTAATGTTTAACAGTGCATGTTTCTGCCTCAGTAAAGGATGATATGGTGTGTTAGGCTGTTGATAACTTACACACACTTCTTAATCGTGCCACTTCAGTAATTAAGCGCCGCTCCTTTAATAATTTCATGCTTCTTCATAAGGCTTAATTCATGCCGGCTCCAAACTCAAACTCATGAGAGACTTTGGTCTTTTCTCCAGAGCTTTCTTCTCAAAGAAGCAAGAGAAGTAGAGCAGGAGATTGGCAGAAACCACAGATATTTTCTCCTGACAATATTCTGGCAAAGAATGAGTTGAAATCACAGAAATGCACTATTAGAACTACAAATGAAATGAGCTTTTACTTACTTTTCATTTAAGGGTGTACGAAGCTAATTAGACAATAAGGAGGAAGAAATTAAGATGCAAAAGTATTCTTCAAACAGTATTAAAATAAAAACCAATGCCGGGCAACGATTATTCACGAATAATCGCATCCAAAATAAAAGTTTGTGTTTACATAATATATGTGTGTATAATTATTTTCTATAAATACACACATATGCATGTTGTAGCCTATATATTTAAGAAAAAATATGTTATTTATATATCAGATATTTATATGTATATATAAAATAAATATATATACAGTATATACATGCAAATATTTCTTAAATATATACATGCATATGTGTGTATTTATATATACAAAATAATTATACACAGTACACACACATATATTATGTAAACACAAACTTTTATTTTGGATGCGATTAATCGCGATTAATCGTTGCCCAGCACTAAAAAAACTGGAAAAATAGCTCAATTTATCAGCGATATAAAACCTCTCGTTCTCCTGCCACTGCAACACGTTAGATGTATATTATGAGGAAAATCCCCGTTTTCATGGCTCATATTGTTTTCATTACAGCAAATTGGCATTTAACATCCTGAATCGCCTTTTGTGAGCGTTTTATTGAGTCTCGCAGTATTCCTTTGAAAAGTCAAACTGAGTAAATCAATGGCTCAGAATAATACATCAAAGTCCTTCATAATGACCACCGTGCCAGAAGTATGAAGTTATTAAGCCATAATTATCTCCTGATGTCTGCCAACCACGAGCTGATGTTCAAAAACAGATGCTTTCTGAAAAGCTCTTAGTGTTGACGACACATTTGTTTTTTCTTCTCTGTCACCTCTTTAAACTGCAAACAAATGATACTGATTTTGCTTGTGCAAAAAAATAAAAAAATAAAAAAATAAATAGACTTGCAAAATCTATCATCGTCCTGTAGGCCTATATGGTTATGATCACGTGACCTGTCGGTTCTGGTTGCAAAAATCATCAAAATTAAATTCCCGACAAAATGAGAATATGTTGGTTTGTGTTTTTATATGTATTAACTCTATATTATAGGGTATTTTATTTTATTGAAATAAATATGATCAATATAATGCTTAAGTATAGCCTCAATATAATCCTTAAGTTCAATTTTAAATACCATAATTTTAGGTTTATTATTTGTTCATTTTTGTTTGTGTGTATATGATATTTTCCTCCATGTATATATATATATATATATATATATATATATATATATGCTCGATTTGAACATTCAGTTTACAGTGTGAAACAACTAAATTGGAACACAAAAATAATTATTAAAAATAACAAAAATATAAAGAATAGTGAAAGAAAACACTTCAACATCATAGCACAAAACAAACAAAAAACAGTTAGTGAAATAAACAAGAATGGGGGGGGGGGAAGAGGGCATTACTTAAATGAAAAGAAATCTAAACATTAATTAAGGTAAAAAGTGTCTTGCAACTGTACATGTTCTGAGTGCTTTTGGGTTACGAGAGGATGAAATTGTAATCAAGTAATGTTTTATCTCGTGTAAGAACACCAAAAGAATTGGTTCACAATTTGAAAACGTACATTTGTGAATATAAAATCTACATAGGAAAATAATTAGATTTATTATAAAACAGGCATTTGAATCCACTTAAAAAAAATCCAAAAATAACAGTTTTGGGATTCATAGAGAAATTTTGCAAGACATTGCTTGAGATAAACCAACTAACATCTTTCCAAAGTTGCAGAGTAAAACTACACGACCAAAACAAGTGAAGAAGAGTTTCAGTGTCATTCTGACAGAATTAAATCAGATCTAAATTTTATTTTTAAGAAATTTTGACAGGGTAAATATTATGAATTATTTTAAAAGGTATTTCTTTTACACTGTTTGTGAGGAAAAAACCTTTGTTGTATGGACCATATATTTTCCAATGTAAATTATCAAAAAGTCCATTCCAATATGAGATTGACGGAGGGGCAGAAATAATGTTCTCAAGGAATAGAACTCTTACTTTATAATTTCTTCCTTTTTTTCCAGTGAAACATATCTCACCAATAGGTGTGTTGACATGTTCAGGAGAAGATAATGAACCTAAAGAGAGTATTTTTGAAAAGCATGAATATGCCAGATGGAATAGCATCCGTCTATGTATGTATATCTATGATCCTAGCGACAGCCAGTGACGAAATGCTATGACGTGTGACGTAATGTTGGAAGCCACGCCCATCACGCACACACTCTTCCTGTTATGAAAGTGATCACGCTAGAAGCTGCACTTTTGGTCGCTGAATTGGAAACGTAAGGTAACAAATCAGAAATCTTATCAAACATTTACAGTGTCATCTACGGACTCGAATTAAATGTTGATTAACTAGTTCTGGCTGAGTATGCTCAGTGTTTTTTTAAAGACACATGAAGATGTTTTAAAGTTGTCTAACATCAATGTTTTTATTGGGCAATGATAGTCTTTATCAGTCAGATGATGAATTTATTAAGGTCATAGTACTATTGTGTCATTTTGAGCACGAACAGAAAGTAACAACTCAAAAATGACATGATACACTATGCTTTGTCATTGTGCCTCTGCATCATTTTAGATCATGTGATGTTGCACTAAAGCCTTGGTTCTTTTGTAACAGTTTTGGTAATTAATGTAGTGTATATAGTAGGTACATTAACATAATCAAGTGGTGACCTCACAAAAAAATGATTATGGCACAAAAGTGACTAATCAAACATTGAATTGTGTTGACCCAACATTATACACCATTATTAACATGATGACATAGACTTAATAGTAAAATTAAGCATTTTTAAATGCAGAAAAGGTAGAAGTGTACTTTATTCAGGAACCTCTAGTTCAGGGATGTCAAACTCAGTTCCTGGAGGGCCACAGCCCTGCAGAGTTTAGCTTCAACCCTAATTAAACAGGGTTGATCAGTTAATCAAGTCCTTCAGGCTTATTTGAAAACGGCAGGTGTGTGTGTGTTGAAGCAGGGTTGGAACAAAACTGTGTAGGGCTGTGGCCCTCCAGGAACTGAGTTTGACACAGTTCATGTAGTCTGGGTGTTATTCTCCTTATCTTGCATAGTTTAGTTCATGCTTTTTGAGTATGAGTGCATGTAATGCAACCTGTCTAACTTGACAAATGAATCTGATAACAGAAAGCATTTTCTCCACATTTTTTTAATGATCATCTGCCTATTTATTACGCTCTCCTAACTTATGCATGATTATGTCTAATTTGCACTTTATTATTTGCACATAGCAACTGTCTGTTACCCTGAGAGAAGAGAGGGATGTCCGCTCAGGCGAACCGGATCATGGCTTTGTCCGAGTGGGAGGACCGGTGGAAGGAAGAAAAGATTGGTTTTCATAGAGCTCAAGTGCACACGTAATCACACACTTATCACTACTGACACTATAATCATACATGTTAAAGAGGACATATTATGCTTTTCCATCTTCAGTGTATAATGTTGCTGTTTGAGCATGAAAAAGCTCCAGTTATTCTCTATATTAGTGTCAGTGTTTCTGAACTCCTGAAACGCCTCCATTGTAGTCTTGAGTTTCTTCCGGGAACGAACACGTCACAATATTCCTCATTATAATAATTCATACGCAGAATAAAGGGGCGGGGCCTGGTTGAGTTAGTTAGTAGTGTGTTAAACTGGTGGTTATGGTAAGGGGCGGGACATTTCCCAAACACACTCGAAGCGCTCGACCAATCACAACACACTGATCCAGCCGCCCAATCAGAGCACAGTGTGCTTTTCAGGAGGAGGGGCTTCATAGAGACAGGAAGTAAACAGAGCGTTACTGACAAACTGGGAAGAGAGGAGCCGCAACAATGGAGAATATGAGGAAAATAATCAACATTCAAGCAGGAAAACCTGTTCTAGTAGAGTCTGAAAACAACATCAAGAGTGTAAAAGGGCATAATAGGTCCTAGTCATTAATACATCTCATATAACTCGATGATTTAGATGCCATCATGTGTTGCTTACAAATAAATAATGTTCATTTTAAATTATCCATAAATGTATAAAGGAGCCATAAAATGTTATCATTATGTATGTATTAATAATACATACATATAATACATATGTATGTATTGATTTACTCTGAATCTCTCACTTTCATTTGTTTCCATCCATCTTTTTTGTACTTTTTGGAAGGTTGCTGGAAAACAACTTGGACAAAGTTGCATGTGGACGAAAGGAGATTCGATTCTTCTTCCCACTGTGTGGAAAATCTGTAGAAATGAAATGGTACGAGGTCTAAAGTCTGTTTCAATAAATAATGTGTTAAATCTTTCTAGCGCTCCCTAAAATGTTCATATTTTTCTCTCAGGCTGGCTGATATGGGTCACACAGTTGTTGGAGTTGAAATTTCTGAAAAAGGAATTAAACAGTTCTTTGAAGAACAAGATCTTGCTTATAATGAAGAAGCAGTTCCAGCTATTCCCGGAGCAAAGCTTTTCAAGGTATCTGAAGATCACAACTTTGTTATCCTTAGTGTTTATCAATGATAGTTACAAGACCCATAAATCATCCCCGATTCAAACACCCACGCAATCTTATTCCTAAATGACAGCAATTCGTCTAAATCTATTAAACCTTTGACTAGTACGATCACAGCGAACATTGAATGTTTGCGATGCCGCTGATCCAGAGAGAGCAGTTCTCATGAAACCACTTCACGAACAGTCTTTTCAATCACTTAGGATCATTATTTAAAATCATTCAGATTATCACAAAAGTACTGGGATAAAAGTTTGTAATAAAAATACGGATGTCTACGGTACTGATTCATCCGGTACTGAAACAAGTGAAGTCTTTGAGTGAGTCATTGAACCATTCATTCAAGAGATTCGTTCAAAATGTTGATTCATCCAGTAATGAAAACAAGTAAAGTCTTTATGAGTGAGTAAAAAAAGCCTTTATGAGTGAGTCATTGAATCATTCAGTCAAGAGATATGTTCAAAAATGCTGATTCATCCGGTAATGAAAACAAATTAAGTCTTTATGAGTGAGTCATTGAATCATTCATTCAAAAGATCCGTTCAAAAACGCTGATTCATTCGGTAATGAAACAAGTGAAGTCTTTATAAGTGAGACATTGAATCATTCATTCATTCATTAAAAAAAAAATATATATATATATATATATATATATATATCAGGGTTTCCGTTGTCCGGTAATTACCGGACATTGGCCGGGAAAAAAATGAAATGTCCGACAAAATTAAATCTCTCCGGTCAAATTGTCCGATTAAAATTGCCTAATAATCCCGCCCCCTAACACAATCTGAATTTGAGAATAAGCCTAAAATGTATAAAGCAAAAATACACCGACCTTTGGCTGTGTTATAAATATAAAGGAACAGGCTCTACTGTTTGAAAGTTATGAAACAACATCGCCTAAAACGGCTGTAATATAGACCTAAACAACGAACGATCGAGTGAGACGTTTCAAATATGGCCAGGCCCAGGCAGACTAGCCTTAAAAGCTTTTTTCAGAGGCCAGACGATGGTGAATCAGGAACATCTCATTATAGCCTATGGATCAGTGGTTCTAATCCGCGCACTCGTACAGTTTTTTTTTTCTCTTATCAAAACTGAATAGCCTATATGTTCATCAGTGCATGGTTAAAGTCTATATCAAGCAGGGACACCTTTGTGTGCATTTTATTTTGTGATTTCACCGGAATGAATAGAGAGTCTCCGCAGCGGCGATAGATTGAAACGCGCGTCCGAGTGAAGATTGCGCAACTCGCGCGTCGTCCATGCAACTGATAGCAGCGGACACGAGCGCTCAGCTTGATTTAAAAAACCGATTTTAGCGGTAGATCTCTTATTTAATAGCGAACTAAATGAATGATCTGCTAGTTAACTGGAGATGTTTTATTTATTTGTATTATGTACATCCGTGCCTCAATGTTTCAAAAAGTGAATGTGTGTGAAACCATAGTAAAAAACAATTGCCGTTGATTGATGCCAATCGGACGTTCATGTTTTTTTTCCATCTATTTGAAAGTTAAGCTAATAATAACCTGTTGCATTCTATACGGCCTGATTATTTCATTTTTTAAGTTACATAGACTGCCTCCAGTTTTCCTCAACTTGACTAATTAAGAGGCGATATTTGACCGGCATATCATCAAAATGTCCGTAAAACGAAACCTCTGCCGGTCACTTTGACCGGCACCATTTTTTTCTAGCGGAAACTCTGATATATATATATTTTAAATGATACATTAAAAAGTATCTTTTGAATATGCATCATTTTCCTCTATAGGTAAATAAGTAGAATAATAATAAGGTGAAGTAAATGTGCTGTAAACCAGTATGTTTGTGACGGGTAAAGGTAAAATAACTGAAAGTGAATGACTCAGAGAGTCTTGCACATGCAAGTTACAAAAGGCTGCTCGTACATTTAAAATGAATGCGCTGTATTGTTATTATGGCTTTCCTCAGATTAATACAGACGGATGATCCCAATGCTTCCACATACGCCGTGATGTTTCTGTGTCACGATCTCCCAACTAATGCATTTTCCTTGTTCTCAGAGCGCAGATGGAAAGATCTCCATCTATCAGTGTGATTTATTCAACTTCTCCAGGTGCGTTTTATACTTTCTTATTTTAGATGATAAAATGTAACATAATGCACATTTAAACGGCTCTCTTTGTCTCACAGTGCCGTTGCAGGAAAGTTCGGAGGGATTTGGGATCGAGGAGGACTGGTGGCCATAAACCCATGTGACAGGGAAAAGTACGTATTAAATACATCAACATTTCACGTTCATTTATTTATGGTTTAAGTGGGATTGTATTTGAGTAGATCTGCTCTTTATCCCAAAGGTATGGCACTCTCATGGTTTCTTTAATGAACAATGACTGCAGATATCTGGTGGACATAGTGGAATACAATCCTGAGCAGTACAAAGGTAACGTTAGGAAAGAAACTCATTATTTTTATTCATTATAAAGCATTTGTGGTTTGTTTATAGTATTTGATCTTTTCTGTCGCCACATTTCACATGCAGGTCCACCATTTTTTGTATCAGAAGAGGATTTAAAAAATATGTTTGGTGAGTTTTTGGTCATCTTACCTATTTCATTTAGATGTTTTTGTTATTTATTCTTTTATTTCTAGGTCGTTTTAGCCAATAATCATTGCCGTGTCTGTCATATTTCAGGAGGATTCTGCATTATCGAACTAGTTCAGGCTATAGACGGCTTTGAGGAACGGCACAAATCATGGGGACTGGATTCACTGACGGAGAAACTCTACCTTCTCTCTCCAAAAGCCCAATGATCAATCACTAAATCAGCTGGAGCATGATTACAAAGTAAAGATTACTTCATGCAACAAAAAAAAAAATGCATTGGGTTAATGGAAGACTAATTGCATTTATTTCTATTTTCATAAAAGTGACCTAAAAGTTTCATGTTTGGAACTTAATGCAAATATTTTAATAAATCATTAATTCTATATTTTTCAAATATTTGTGTTTATTTCATAACTGGATTAGTGTCTTTGGCTGCAGTGGAGAGTGAGTGATGTGAGTTTTCAGTCTGACCACGAGAGGGCAGTAGTTTGAGCTTTTCCTGATCAGAATCAGAGCTTTTTGCACACACACACTTCCAGTGCACACATACAAATACAACAAGAAGAAACATAGCAATACAAGTTTAAGAATAACATATAAAAAATATAAAAGTATAAAGACACAGTTAAGTTTAGTCATCATAAACATTTAAAGATTATGAACATATTTACAGTATTATGAATAATATTCATTAAATATCAAGTGAGTATTCAAACTCAAAATGAATCTTAATTATCCGGTTATTTAAATGTGTATAAAAAAAAAGTGCAACTACTTTTGGAGTTCTGGACATTATGAGATTTGATGTAATCAGTGGTATTTTATACAAATTAACATATTATTAAGCTATTAGTATTTTTATTTAGTACATGTGGGTTCAAATACTGTAGATAAAAGTGTCTGTTGAATAAATGTTAATGCTGAAATGTGTGTCGCCTTAAAGGCCTGTAAACAAGCAAGAATTATTTTCTGTTCTGTTTAAATGTGTTGGGGAAAAAAATTACTTTTTAAGGCAGGAAGAATGCATTTTGTTTTTCCAAATATATCTAGCTCAAAGGTACTGAATGTTAAGGGAATAAGAAAATAAAAATTAAGGCATTATTATTATTCCATGCTCGAAAATCAGTGTAAAGACACTATGCTGCCTTAAAGCCAGACTGAATTAGTATCAATGTATAATTTCTGTGTTCGTGCATTAATATGCCTCTTATAAGTAACCTAAATGCCGCCTCAGAAGCGTTACTGTTCCATATGCCGTGTAAATATGATTTTAGATTAGGACTCTCATTTCTAATCAACCATGTTATGATCTCTCTCTTTTTTTTAAATGAAACACAAACACTTTTTTCACGCGAGCACAGCTGGCCAGATGTGCGCCTGTTTACTTTAAATATAGCTCGTGCTGAGGCGCCCCGAGTCTCTCAGCCAATCACGAGCGCCGGGGGGCGGGGTCGACTAGAATGTTGTGGATGCGAGAAAATGAACACAATGTAGCCCCATAAACTGATGCTGTATCGGGGAATATCAATACGCATCAACACAAACCCACAGCTCGAGATGCTTGATTTGGGGATTCGGGTGCGATTGAACAGGATTTGTGGAGAAACATTGAGCGTCTGCTGAAGTTCGGGGTGAGGCTCTGTCTGTCATGCACAATATAACGGCGTTGTGCATCTGCATTGCATTAATGCTTATGATTTCATGCGATTTTTAATAATAATCAATATCACGCTATTCCGGGGAACTTCAGTGTTTGTGGCCGCGCGCACTGATCCACCCCAAGGGCACTGCGACCATTGTTTCCTCGTCATATTTCATACACAAGGCATCGACAGCTCCCATCCACCAGCTCGCTAAAATATGAACGTGTCTGCTGGCGTTTCAGTGCTTAATAATGACTACATGTACAGTCTCATTCATCCACATGATCTGACGCGCAATTAAGGTAAGAAACCCACATTATTATCGCGGAGCAACGCCTCTTGGAGGCTATAACGCAAACAAACCAGCCCCGGGATAATTGTAGCCCGAATGGGATATTAATATTTGCTCAGATATGCTTCTGTATCATTAAAGAGTGGGAAGAGGGAGGAGGTTTGCGCGAGTCTCTCTGTAACTCGATCAGCTTGTTGAGCTGGTAAAGCGAGAAGACACGCGCTTCAGAGGCGAGTGTGTGTGTGTGTGTGTGTGAGAGAGAGAGAGAGAGAGAGAGAGAGAGAGAGAGAGAGAGAGAGAGAGAGAGAGAGAGAGAGAGACGGGGTTTGCGTTGCGGTTCAGGGCTTGTCTGTGTGACACGAGGGTTTGTGCATCCCGTAATATTGTGCTGGTGAAAACAAGCAGAGCCATTTGACAGAGAGAAGAGAAAGGGAAGCATTTCGTATCGGGAGTGATGATGATGATTATGATGATGATGATGAAGCCATAACGAGGGACCAACGTCATAATAACAGGTAACGCACTTAATCCGACCTTTGCGCGAGATATAAAACGAGAGTGTCGCATATAAACAAGTAGAAATGCAGCAATGGTAAATATTGATTAAATACAAACTGCGCAGACATGAACAATATTTAGAGATTTAAATTTTTAAATGTTATAATTTGAGTGAGAATAAAATGTTGAGTAGTGTTTTATATAATATTTAAAAAGCATTATATTAAGTAAAATAATTTATAAATATAAAAATTACAAAACTGTTTATTTCTTAATATAGACTACTAATACAAAAAATACTTTTTAAATATTAAATAAATCATTGGGTAGTCATTAATTTTTGACAGTTTAAATTCAGTAATGTTTATGTATATATAGAAAAAAACTACATAGGCCTTCTGCTGTTAATCCATGTAAGTGTAAATAATTAATATCATTAAAGTAAATTATAATTAAATAAAGTGTTTATATATACACACACATATATATATATACTTTACACTTTGATTATATTATATATATACAACTTTTTTAAATTATATATATATGTGTGTGTGTGTGTGTGTGTGTGTGTGTATAAACACTTTATTTAATTATAATATACTTTAATGATATTATTTACACATACATGACAGAATGGATTAACAGCAGAAGGCCTATGTAGTTTTTTTCTTTTCTTCATTTTCTTTTATTAGTTAGTTTCTAGGACTGGACATAATAAGACAAAATCCAGAATGAAAGCACCGTAAATTCAAAACAAAGCTAATAACAAATAATCAGAGCACTGTTGAAGAGATGCAGTCTGTGTTGAAGACAGTGGATCAGATGTTATCACAGGATCATCACAGCTCTTTAATTACATCCCAAGATACCAAGAAGTGTTTAAGATTCAACAGCTCGATGAAAGCTGGGATGGGTTTGTGGAAGACGAGTTTAGCTTATAAACAGATTTCTTGTTTCGTGTCGTTTTGAGTGTCATGTGACATGAACGAAGCGTCAATCCCTGCAGGGAAAATAATGTCTGGAATCTCGGCTCTTTTGACAGGCTCTCGTAACTCATTGCATGGAGTCATATAACATAATGTATGACTTCATTTGGGCCAAAGGAAGGTAAAGAGAGGAGGAGCGTGAGTGTTTTTCAGTATGACATTTAAAGCTCATACGGTTATGATAACCTCAGATTGTCCAGGCCTTCCCAGTTTGTCAGGATAATTAGCCCTCGTGGCGTGTGTGTGAGGAGCATATTGTTTAGACATAATTAATCAAGACTGCTGGTAATTATTGTTGTTCATAAATGAACACTTGAAGCAAGCAGCGGGTGTTCAAGAAGATGCAACCATCATCATAAATAATAACCACCTTTTTACAGCAACCAAAAAAACTTTTCAATCTGCCAATCCTGGCTTTACTGGAGAGATTAGTGCAGAACATCATGTCAGATTTTTCTTAAACATCCTCAGCTCTGAAATTACACAGACGTTGGTGATCTGGGTCTGTGTTTCCTCCAAAGCCAGTGCTGATGACCCGTCAGTCTCAGTCGACCTGTAATGACAGACTTTCAGGTTTAATTTTAACTCCGGCTCTCCCAGCTCACCGCATCGTTTGTGTTTCTCCAACATCAGCTGCCGCTAACATTATTTTTACACGCTGCAATTCAGGGCAGCTGAAGCTATAAAAAAAGAGAAGTCTGCCATAACCAGTAGATAATGCTAGTGGCTCTGGCCTCGCGCTGCTATAATCAAATCCAGCTTAAGCCAGGATGGAAAACTAGTAGTTAAAGATGTGGAACTAATTATTTGAACAACATCATGCAAGGGAAGCGTTTTAACAGGAGTGTTAATGAGCAAAACTCTTAACACTAAATCACCTAAGACTGGAGAGACACCAACATTTCAAGACTTTCCCTTCAAATTGTGTCCTGTAAGTCTAATATAAATAAATATAAATAATAAGTAAATATACTATATGTATACAAAAAAGTTTGGGGTTTAATGAGAACTGTCTTAAGTTATTATTTATTTGGACAATTACAGTAAAAACTGAATTTAAAATAACTGTTTTCTATTTGAATATTTTCATGATCCTTCTGAAATCATTCTAATATGCTGATTTTGCTGCTCAAGAAACATTTCTGATTATTATCAATGTTGAAAACAGTTGTGCTGCTTCATATTTTTGTGAAAACTGTCATACATTTTTGATAAATACAAAATTTGATGCATAGAAAGTTCAAAGGAACAACATTTATTTGAAAAAATTGTTTTGCAAATTTAAAATCTTGTATGTCAATTTATTGCACCGTTGCTGAATAAAACTATTAATTCTGTCTTTAAAAAAAAAATTTATGCAACTATATATGTAATCAGATTATTGTTAATCAAAATAACAAAATAATGAAATTATAAAATATTATATTATATATTAGAATATATTAATAACAGTAACTCTGATTATGTGTGTAATATTTTTATATAAAGTCCCCATGAAATCAAAATTTAAAGGGGACCTATTATGCAAAATTCACTTTTGCATGGTGTTTGGACATAAATGTGTGATGGCAGTGTGTGAACACAACCACCCTGCAGTGATAAAAATCCACCCACTCCTTTTTTTAAAATCCCCATAAATCATAAGCAGTGTCTCCCAACGACCTGTTTTCAGAATGTGGCTTTTGTGACGTCACTAAAGCCACAGGCCCCGCCCACGAGTGTTGACAGACACAGGCCCCGCCCACGAGTGTTGACAGACACAGGCCCCGCCCACGAGTGTTGACAACCACAGGCCCCGCCCACGAGTGTTGACAGACACTGCCGTTCTAACATAGACCCGCCCTGATCGAGTTCACAGCGAGTTGAGAGTTGTACACATCCGCCATCGCTGCACTGACGAGAATGTCTCCCAAGCGTTGTCGGTGTTGTGTAGCTGGATGTATTAATCCTCATAGCTCTATTTACTGGAGCGATAGGCATAACGTTATTGATCATGGCAGTAATGAAAGTGAGAGCGCGCACTTTATTAAGTTCATAGGAGTTATTTTACGGATATACAGTTTACCAGTTTATTAAGCACCCCCTGAAAAGGTGTATTTGTTTACTGTTAGTTGTAACGAGTGTTTTTTTTACTTCGCTATGTATGTTGATGATAATGAAAGGGAGAGAGTGTTCTTATACAGTCTTTATTCAGCTCTTACAGTGATTTTCTAGTGAAATTGACACTTCATCTTTTGTGTGATGTACAATAAACTTCATTGAACTCATCAGTATATTTTTATAACATTCAGACGCGGCCCGCAACAACAGGCTTGTACTAATAGTGGATAAAAGTAAGATGAAAAAACAAGTTATAACCGTAATTAAACTAGACTATACCTGTTCAGTCTCCATACAGCATATATTATCTGGCTCTGTGGGCATCATTGTCAGACTCCGGGTCGAAATGAACACGGCTACTGAGAGTTTGTTTTGATATTATCATTCCGTGAGATGAGATTGTCCTGACTGAGCGCGAGCTTATGAGGCTCCGCCCTCTGGGCCGGCAGCAGCTGCTCATTTGCATTTAAAGGGATACACACTAAAACGGTGCGTTTTTCTGAGCCTCAAAAAGTGACAATTTAAACATGCTGTAAAAAATTATCTGTTGGGTATTTTGAGCTAAAACTTCACATACACACTCTGGGGACATCAGAGACTTATTTTACATCTTGTGAAAAGGGGCATAATAGGTCCCCTTTAAAGTCTCCCTGTTGTGAAAATCCAGTTTTTAATGTTGTTTATATGTCTATGTGGTGTTTTTAATATGCTTCAAGACAAACCATGTGTAAATTCATAAGTCGACAGAATTGCTGAGTATTTTCTCCTTAAAACTGCAGTGAACCAAAGACAGTCTCAAAAACACGCTTTGAAATCGCTGGTGTTTCTGACGTCACAAACGACCTTGTAACCAATCAGATCAACGTGTGATCGTCAACCAGTGGATCTCTGAGTGAGTGAGTGAGTGGAGGCGGGTCTCATTTGCATATTCATAGAACCGCGTATACTAAATGAAGTGTAGGAGTTACATTCAAGATATTTAAAGACATGAAGACATTTTTTTTCAAGGAAAAAAGTGTTTAAATATGTAATGTTGGTGATCAAAGATGAGTTTTAAGGGATAAAATTATTGACTTCAGGGGGACTTGCTAGCTATTGTGTTCCAGTACAATGACAAAATTCACATTTAGAAGATATAAGCATTTAGAACTTAGTCTCTCACTTCCGAAAATATGGATAAACGATGACATCACTCTGCGCTTCAGCTTCTCATCAGATTTTCTGTCCAATCAAATGCTCTATAGAATCTGAAGCTCCGCCCCCTACATTATAAACAAACTCTGAAGCTGCGTCTGAAATTAATCACTTGTTCACACATTTACTATATTCTACATGGTGAATGGCACATAGTGCACTGTAAAAGGGATAGGGAACGATTCAGACAGTGTAGACATGCTCTCCATTGGGGCGAATGAAGTCTGGATTCATGTTAGTATCACGCGAACCACCGCAGCTCCAGTCCAGAGACACGACAGCACAGAGCGAATCATATGATCAAGTCGCTAAAGACGAGAAAACATATCGGTCCATTTGAACTCTGCACAGAATGATATTTTAAAGTGATATGGATGAGAAAAGGTTAGAGATTAGGAGGAAACTGCGGCTTTACGCAGAGCTGTGATACAAACTAAACGCTATTGGCTATTTCAAAAATGGGGAGGAGCTGTTCGATATGCCCCGCCCTGTCTTCCTGTTTCAGTGGAAATTACGTCAACACATTGAATAATGCTGCGGATTTCACTGCACTCTCATGTCTAAACTTAATATGCAGAGACAACAGGGTTTTTTTAGGTCGATTTGCATAGTTTGTGTGAGAAACACGAACAGGAGTGTGTTTCCCGATGCCAACTATGGTCGCAAGTTCTGTCGTTAATAACACAACTCAATGGAACTTGCGACCAGAGTTGGCTAACGATGCTTTTGGAGACACAGCAACATTGGTTCAGCCAATAGCCTGAGTTTGGGGGCGGAACTAACTGTTTGCTTGACCAATGGCAGATAGGGGAGTGTTTGAGAACCTGTTTGACATCATTCAGAAAACACACTTCTGACCTTTCGAACTATAAACAGTGCAGTTGTGAGGATGACATGTTCTCCGAGCAGGATTTTTTAGCTCAGTTCTGATTTATTCGCTGTAGAGGAAGATAAGCTGCACATCCAGCTGTCACACACTCATCATGTGAGAAACCGACACACACGGCTTGCAACTGCTCCATCACCTGCTCGCTGTCCTTCTCCACGCTCACGAACACTGCCAACCGTTGAGGAGACACGAGCGTAGTTTCTCTGAGCGCAACACAATCGTTCTGGAAAAGCTGATGAAGTGTCCAGAAGACAGATCACTGAAAGTTTGGAAGACTGTGTTCACTTATTCAGCTGTTTTCTGATTGAGCAATATGCCATCGCATCTCGATCTCATTACACGCCTCCGGCCCGTTTCTGAATCCGAAACCCGCTGTGATGTACGGGACGAGTGTCGGAGACTTACAGAGAGCTGATGGATGAGGAGAATAAAGATAGGAGGAGGAAACGAGAGAGAACACAGTTCCTTCTGTCAGCAGACGCAGGATTGGGGAATGAGGAAAAAACAGATAGTTGCATTAAAAAAAATCATTTATTTGAACATCACATGAAGACAAAATGAGTTGCATAGAAGAAAATACGGCAAAAGACAGACGTATTTAACTGCAAAAAAAAAAAAATCTTTTAACTTTGCAAATATTTGTGAGAGTGATTTTAATTGCATTTCTTTCTGTCTTGCCCCTTGTGTTTCACTGTGTGCCGTTGTTGTTTTGTGGGAGTGAAAGTACATGCACTTTTTGCAGCTATACGCTTCTATATGAGTTATCATTTTGACATTTCATTACATTTTTTATGTGCAGCAGGAAGAAAGTTATTCTATTGCTGTTGTGGATCTCGGCAGAGCGACCCAAGCTTTCTCCTGGAGGTTTATTGGTCCTCGGTATAATACAAATAATAAAATACTGTATAATTCAATATAATTCAACATATTATATATAATTTAATATATCATTTATGGAATATTATAGGAAAAGTTACATCTTCAAACTCAAATAGTTGTTGGCAACACAGCTGTTAATTATCAAGATTTTATTTATTATGGTCTTATATATCTGCATACTGTTGGGTACCAGATTACCAAGTAAATACAATACTTTTTTAGGTTTACTTTAGCTTATTTATGTTTTAATAAATAATGTGTCAATAAATAAGCTAAACCCCCAAACCAACCCACCGCAACTTTTCGATTTGATAATCCGGCCCTCGAATGCTAGTTGAATAGCCCTGATATACAGGCTATATATTGATCCTGATGCTAAACTGCAGTTCTTTTTCGAGATTAGTTCAAATTGAGATTAACTTCACCTGTGAGGCATAAAAAGCCAAACGAAAGGAAAGAAGGGAAATCAATGTCCTAACTAAGGGAGTCATGCATTAATAATGAGCCGCTTGTAATGGAATCCTGCGCATCTGTTTCCTGACAAATATGTGCTTGGCCTGCAGTGTTTCTGAGCAGAGCTTTACCGTGAACATCACACACACCTTCACTGCGTTTAACATCATATACTCTACCTGTCAAGGTGAGCAATGTTGCATTAACGGAGATGAGACACGGCCCACGACCGATCTAAATTATCCAGGTAGAAATTTGTTGGGAAAGTGGGAAAGTGCCCAAGCACTAAAAGTTGCCCTGTGTATTATTCCTTCACATATTAGAAATGCATACAGGCAGAATCTCCATAAGCGTGCATGCATAACACACACAGGCCCTTTATATACTTCTGAGCTGTAGATTAGTTAACGCTTGCAGTGGTCAGACTGTGTAAAGAGAGAAACTAGAGGAATTCAGCAGCGGTAGAGAAGAGCAGGTGAGACCTGAAAGCTGTCTTTGTGTGTATCCTGGCAGTAGAAACACTGAGCTTCTTACACACACACACACACACACACACACAGGTACAAGAGGAGACAAACACCTCCCCTTCAAAACCACTGCGTGCTTCTCTGCAAAGCAAACAAACTAACCCAACAAAACCTCAGTCTCGGCTCACGCTCTCGTTCAGGTTTACTAAAGCTGCATTATTTTTCACTTCTTCATCTGGAGATGCTATCATAACCCAGCTCATGTTCACTGCAAACACTGCAGCAGTGTGTGTGTGAAAACAGCAGAACCGACTCAGACCACTAGACTAAATGCAGCAGTTTTAAATCAAGCATGGTCTCATGATAACTCTTAAAGTTATTAAATAACATCGAGTTTGTGCAGAAACTCACTGCTTTGCTTTGTTAAAGCTGTGAACTGGCCTTTTGTGTACAGTAGTGGCCAAGAGTGACGTCCGGAGGGGATATTTGTTTTTAATGACCTGAAAAGTATGATTAAAGCATCAAAATATGAGGAAAATTATGTATGTTTTTTTAAGTATTGTAAATGAGGGAAGAACAAAACACTAAACTTAAGGTTTTTATCTCACAAAATTATTATTACAGCTACAGGTTTTATTTTACTATGCAAAATAAATGTATTGAAAAACAACAAGCATACATTGACTGCAACATAATCAGTTATTAATATTTCATTGGTTCTCTTCTTTTGCATGTGTTCATAATTTCTTTGTATGAGAGCCTGGACAAAAATTATATCAAACAATTTGGCATGTTTCACTGCATTATCACAAATACAAAAAGCACAACTACGCAATATGCTTTCAAAATCTTTAACAAATTGCGTCATTTTCATGCAGTATTTCACTTTAGTATGTAATTCAATAAAATTCCTATATTTTTAAGTTTTCTTATAGTTAACTTTACATTTCTGAGCCTTTTCTAATGACTTTTAACTGACTAGTGCTCTGTAAAAAATTATTTTCATTATTTGTTATCTTTTGTCATATCAATTTAGATAATTAATTATTGTGGTTCAGATTACATAATATTTTGAGTTTCCATTGATTTAACCAATCTCCTTCATTGCATTAACTACATTTTTTTTATTTCAATGAACTCAACATTTTAAGGCAACCAGGTAACTTAATTTAAAGTTAAACCAACAATATTGTTTACATTTTGTCAGTTTTTAACGGATGTATGTAGTCCATTATAAATCTCTCCTCAAGATAACGCGATATCAAAACATTTTGTCCTCATTTTGAACATTGTTTTCCCATTTAAAATCCCCCAAAATCATTTTATAAAATGCTTTGTTTTTCTTTAAAATGCCACTTATTGAATTCTTTGTCATGTAATGCAATGACATTTTATTGCCTTAGTTGCATGCAAATATTTACTGTACTCTACATGAGATTGTCTGATAGTCCCGTTCAGTTTTTAACCACTGCTTTTTAAAAAATTCACTGTCAGTTTTTAATGGATGGATGGATGTAGCCCATATAAAAATCTCTCCTCAAGATAACACAATATCAAAACATTTTGAACATGAATTGTTTTCCCATTTAAAATCCCCCAAAATCATTTCATAAAATGCTGTTTTTCTTTAAAATGCCACTTATTGAATACTTTGTCACGTGATGCAATAATGCATATTTTATTGCCTTAATTGCATGCAAATATTAACTGTTCTGGTAGTCGTGTTCAGTTTTCAACCACTGCTTTTTTAAAAATGCACTATTTGTGATGCACGAAATAGAGTCAAACTTAAACGTATTCAGACTCCTTCAACATTTCTCACATTATCACAGTTTATTCGCTATAGTTTAGAAAATGGTAATAAAATATGATAAGAACTCAGAGTTATGAACTCAGTTGATATTTCACTGGTTTTTTCCATCCTTCTGTTAGACTCTCACACATGAATTATGTTGAATATCTGTCAGCTGTTAAATTTAACTACACAATTAGATAATACCAGTTTAGCTCAACCAGTTACCAAGCAATGCTTCATGTTGTTCAGTCTGTGGTGTAAAAAGGTGCATTAGTTATTAAAGAAAAAACACTTCAGCAAAACATGAGCAGCTCAAAGTGGTCTCAAATGTTTATAAATTTAACTGGTAGTCACTGTATGACGAATATTTGGGTATAATATATCACAGTCTACTTTATTTTGCAATCCTCACTTACATAAATGAACTACAGTGTCCTGCACACGCTAGTAAAAAAATAAAATAAAATTTGTCTGAATCGTTTTTGGTTTGACTGTATGTCCTGTCATACTTCACCGCGCTGCCATCCGTGATGCATTGCTCTCTCGCTAATGTTCTCATGTGTTTGACTCTGTCGTGTGTGTGTGTGTGTGTGTGTGTGTGTGTGTGTGTGGATATAAACGAACAGAAGGCTGTGTACTGAAGTGTGCTCTTGATTCTCTGCAGAGGGGATTCACTGAGCCATGCAGAGAGAAGGACCACCGAGAGAGAAGACACTTCCAGCGGACGCAGGGAACACACTGTAAAACATTTTTGTTGGTTTAACTTAAAAAAGTAAGTAACCTGGTTGTCTTAAAATCTTAAGTTCATTGAAATTAAAAAATGTAATTAAAGGAGCTTTGTGTAATATTTTGGAGGATCTGTTGACAAAAATGCAATATCATATACATAACTATGTTTTCAGGGGTGTATAAAGACTTACTTACTGAACCGTTATGTTTTTATTACCTTAGAATGAGCCGTTTCTGTCTACACACACCGCGGGTCCGCTTACATCGACATGTTTCTACGGTGGCCCTGAACGGACAAACGCGTTTCGTGACTATGTTGTTCTTCATGATAAGAAGCTGCTAAAGTCAGCAAATAAAACACTGACACAATGATGAACAAGTTACAATAATATTCGCAATAACATATCGTTATACTGAATAATTAAGTAAACCTAATTTCTTAATTTATCTTTGTAAAGAAACCTCATGATTAGCTGGCTACTCTCTGCTGTCACAGACGACGACATCACTTCCTGTCGGCCACCGTAACTTCTGTTGGGTGCAATTCGCAACATCACCACTAGATGCTGCTAAAAATTACACACTGCACCTTTAAAGCAATGTAAAAACATATGTTGTCATAACTTATTGATCATATTTTTTTACAGTGAACAGAGGTTAGGCTAGAGGTTAGCATTGATGGACAGGTGGAGGTCGGAGCAATGCTGGAGCTTCGGCCCCTGTTGTCCCACTCGTCTCGGTCCCGCTGACGTTCCCGGATCAGCTCCGGCGCTCCGAGGCTGAGAGACTCATGCAGGCCCGGAAGAAGTACGTCCTTCTGGGCTTGTGCTCGTTCTGCTGGCTTCTGCTGTATTACCTACAGGACCGGCTCCTGGGTTTCCTAGCGTATAAGAGAGGAGAGGGTGCGAGACCGTGGCCCGACTGGCTAGATCGGGATCTTCTCCCGGGATTCGCCGAACACGCCGAGCTGTTAAATGACGGAGGACCGGGAGACTCGCCTCGGCAGCGACGGCAAGTGTGGACCGGGATCTACAAGGACAGTCGGTGCAGGATGGAAACATGCTTCGATTTCGCGCGATGTCAAGCTCTAAGCTCCTTTCGGGTCTATATTTATCCGCCGGAGAAGAGCGAACGAGTGTCGGAAAGCTATCGGAAAATCCTCACCTCGGTGGCGGAGTCGCGTTACTACACGTCGGATCCTCGGGAAGCGTGTCTATTCGTGTTGGGAATCGATACGCTTGACCGGGATCAGCTATCGACGCAGTTCGTTCCGAACGTAGACGAGCGGATTCGCGGATACCCGCTATGGAACGACGGGAGGAATCACGTCATCTTTAACCTTTATTCCGGAACTTGGCCAAATTACACCGAGGATCTGGGATTTAACATGGGACAGGCTATCTTAGCAAAAGCAAGCTTGAATACGGAGCACTTCCGACCGGGATTTGACGTCTCAATCCCGTTGTTTTCTAAAGAACACCCTCAGAAGGGCGGCGAGCGCGGATGGCTAGTGCGCAACACCGTCCCGCCGCACCGGAAGTACTTGTTGATGTTTAAAGGGAAACGTTACTTGACGGGCATCGGATCGGACACTCGTAACGCTCTGCATCACATCCACAACGGGAAGGACATCGTGTCCCTCACCACGTGTCGGCACGGGAAGGATTGGGAGAAGCACAAGGATGCGCGGTGTGACCGGGATAACCGGGAGTATGAGAGGTGAGTTTCTGGTTTCTGTGACTCAGTGTTGAACACGAGACGCTGCTATCGGTTACTGATGTAACAGAGTCAGGAGTGAATAACGCTCAACATGTATCAAGTGTTCTCTTGGGATTATGTCATACATTACACATGTGTTTAAACCAAGCGGCAACCTTCCGGTCTCTCTCTTGAATCCAACACGGAAGTGACTTAAACTGCAGTTCATCGACTGGCCACTAGAGACCGGCTGCAGAAGAGAGTCAATCCCATAGACCCCCATGTTAAAATGCCCAACTTTACAGAAGAAAAAAATGTTTACAGCCTGGTGCAAAACGTGGTTTTGGTCTATATAGCTAATTTTTCCCTTCAAGACGACTGTGAGGGGGTGAATATTTTTATAACTCATCCGTTTAAATTATATTAAGCCTTAAAGTTCTGCATAATTAAGGGCGTGGCCACTTGAGTGACAGGTGGATTTCCGCTGATGTCACTACTATCCGTTTGTCTACTGTCTGTTAGCGTCACGTCACCTCTGCTAATCCGCTTTGCTGCACATGTTCGTTTATCCGGGAGTGACGCGCGGCCAAGATGGCGACAGCCGGCTCCGCCCACTTTGGGCTTCAAAAATGCTCTTCAGAAACACTACGGGTGACGTCACGCACACTACGTCCATATTTTTTTACAATCTATGGTTTAAAGAGACTTTGACTCAGCATTTCTCATTCATGAAACATGAGCGTAATGAATGCGCTCTCGCTAACCCCCGCCCCCCTTGGTTACTGTTACTAGCTTTACGAACATCAAATATAAATTAATATTTCCATAATTGTCAGTAAAATGTGCTCATAAATTATTGGATATTATTCCTACATTGACTGAATTGAAGTGTGATACTAAAAATGTATTTAAGTCTCAAGATGGATTTAAAGAAAAAAAATACTAAGTATTTTTTGTCACCATCATTTTATCGTATTTTTGGATACTTTCTGAGAAAATGCATTTAAACTTCCTGTTGGCTAGATAAAGCTTTTTATTCTATTGAGACAAAATTGTGTCAGTATCTCCAGCAGGCTAAATCATGCTAGCAACGTGCTAAAACATGATAGCAACAGGTTAACAATTGGTAAGCCATGATAGCAAAATGCTAAATAATGCTAGTAGTGTGCTAAATCATGCTAGCAATATGCTAATTCATGCTAGTTAGTAATGTGCTAAAACATGCTAGCAACATGTTAAAACATATTAGCAATGTGTTAAAACATGTTAGTAAAGCGTTAAACAGGCTAGTAATTGGTAAGACTTGAGCAACATGCAAATTCATGCTAACAATGTATTAAACATGCCAGCAAAATGCAAAATAATGTTTGCCATTTGCTAAGACATGCTAACAACATGATACAACTAGCTAGGAAGCTTTTAAAACTTTGAAACTTTCAGACAAGGCTTTGTCTAAGCCACAAGTCCCGACAAACTTGCTATGGCAGGATTGGTCAGTGACATTTGAAGGCGGGGCTTAGCTAAGATCAGTTTCCACTGCTCAACCAAAAGCTTCAACTTTAATTATTCTCAGAGGACTAGAAATAAAATGATGCTTGAGTACAGTCCTATCTCAGCTGTTCTGTGAGTCAAACCACACATTTCTAAATTGTTTTGTAACGCACACATGACCCAATAGAGTTCAACAGATTTTTGATGGAGAAGAAATATGTGAAAGGAAGGGAGGAACTACCTCAGAGAATGTGTGTGAAATAAAGCGCTAGTCTTAAAGGAGCTTAACGAATAAACGTCTCGAACTGTTGAATGGCGTCGGGCTTGTTGGCTCTTGTTTGTGGTGGATGAATGTGTTCACTTGTTCCACTCGACAGGTTTTAGGGAAAAAACTTAGCCAAACTTTTTAGCAATATACCAGTGTTCGGTCCATGTGAAGTCAAGCATTCATGAAATACTTTATTTCTACTGGAATGAACATGGCGGTTTGCATCGTGGAGGTCGAAGCAAGAAAAGTGTGCTTTATATTCACTGGCAGGGAGGATTGTGGCATGAGTTTCATGATGACATTTTAGCAAGAAAATTCAACCCCAAAATGTTTTATATATGACATAATATGTAGTATCGTCTAATTGTATAACTTGATCATTTAGTAACTTGACTAAATACTCTAGCAGGAAAAGGATGACATGAACACATTTCATATCATTTTTTATTTTATTTATTTTATAAATAACTGCCAAATGTTTTATTATTATTTTTTATTAAATATATAATAGTTTTTTTTTATAATTAAACATTTAGCTATATTTTACATATATATATATATATATATAATTTATAAAACAAGTACTCTCACAGGAAAAGGATAACATGAACATATTTCATGTGATTTTTTTTATTATATTAATGTTATAAATAAATGTGTAATTTTTTTAAATAAATAAATAATTGTTTTTTTAATAAATATATATATATATATATATATTATAATTTATAAAACAAGTGCTTTAGCAGGAAAAGGATAACATGAACATATCTCATGTGATTTTTTTATTATATTTATTTTATAAATAAATGTGTAAAATGTTTTAATAAATATATTATTGTTTTTTATAAATATTTTTTTAATATGTTTTATATATTTTTTATAATTTATAAAACAAGTACTCTCGCAGGAAAAGGATTACATGAACGTATTTCATGGGATTTTTTATTTTAATTCTTTTATAAAGAAATGTGTATTAATTTTTTAAATAAACATATAATTGTTTATTTTATAAACAATTTTTAATAATTTTTTTATAATTTATAAAACAAGTATATATATATATATATATATATATATATATATATATATATATATATATATTTTTTTTTTTTTTTTTTTAAATGGATGAACATGAGCAAAACGCTATATTATTCATAACAGATAAATGTCGGGCATCAGTACAGAAATAGCTTCAACATTTATGTGATATTTATATATGTATATTATATGACAGCATATTTGAAGCTATTGTATATTAAAATAGCCAGAATATGCAGAGTTGCACACCTGAGTTCAACTGAAAATAATGTGGTAAGCGACGACAATAAAAAATAAAATCAATCCCATTTTAATAAACGACACCCCTTGGAGTCACACTATTAAATACTGCACCTACCGTTCAAAACATATTTGATCAAAAATACAGTAATATTGTAAAACAGCTGTTTTCTATGTGAATATATAGTAACGTGTAATTTATTCCTGAATTTTTAGCATCATTACTCCAGTCTTCAGTGTCACATGATCCTTCAGAAATCAGTATAATATGATGATTTGATGCGCGAGAAACATTTCTTGACACGTTTGCCTTTATGAAGTTTGGGAGAGTTGGACCCAGAATGTCATCGGGTCCGTCTCTTATTTCTCTGCTGATCGGGAAGCTGAGGTGCCAAACTCAGAAATAGCTCTTCGGAGGTTCTGTGGGGTTAATGATCTCCAGCATCTGCTACTTCCACAGATTAACCTGAAGGCACTCGGAGAACCGATCCGACTGAACCAAACCAGGAATGAGAGAGAGAGCAACCGAATGGCCCACATTCACTCGCTCACTTCTCAGGGCTCGTTAAAACGAGGGAAGGGAAGAGGGGACGCGCATTGTACTGGGAATGTAAATGAGAAGGAGTGAGAGAGCTTGTGGGAAGAGAAATAGGACAAGCTGTTTCGGGACAGTTTTGGGACACACACACACACACACACACACACACACACACACACACACACACACACACACACACAGACTGAGGATTATACTGCAATACTGATTATACTGTCTTCAATAGCACTGTAGACTTCTGGGAAGGCATTAGAGAGAGTGTGTGTGTTTGTGTGTGAGTGTGAGTGTGAGTGTGTGTGTTGTGTGTGTGTGTGTGTGTGTGTGTGTGTGTGTGTGTGTGTGTG
>JAPDVR010000010.1:2129443-2134443 GCA_026230005.1 Gila orcuttii | reverse complement strand
TAACTGACAATGCCTTCGAACATGCTTTAATCACGGCCGGAGGATCTCAGACAAATTCCATTGAGAATCCCAGCATTAAACACAAATACAACAGTTTTTATAGAATAAGGGTAAGGCAAAATTACATAATACATTACATCATTTCCCCACAATCTGATTGGTTCTTCATAGACAAGCCCTCTTGTTACTAGGTAACCAAAAGGTTTCAGGTTTAGACCTCTGTCTATAGTTTCATTTCCCATATTTGTTATTTTTACACTCACACAACCAAAGTCATGAGTTTTCACAAGTTTCGAACAGTACATTTGTTCAAATGTTAGGATGTGTAAAAGAGAAGTCAGCTAGAGTCAGTCATAATATTAGACCCAAAGGGGAAGTCAGGAAAAGTTTATCAGGTTAGATAATCTAACGGTCAGATTTTTACAGTCAGAAACATGATTAGTTCTAAAAGACAGTTTAATATCTTATCTATTAAAAATCCATCACAATATATATATATATATATATATATATATATATATATATATATATATATATATATATATATATATATATATATATATATTGATATATATTGATATATATTGGTATTTATTTACTTATTTATTTTAAGGCTACATTGATTTACAAATTATTATTAAAAATAAAAAAAATATATTCCTTTTTATATTATATTTTCCTTTTCATTATTTTAAATCTTTTAAAAAAAATACATTTATTGTATATTTATTACATATTTATAATATATGTATATATTTTATTATATGTTATATGTTTTATTATTATAATATAATAAATGTATTCTACATTTATTATATTTGATATATTTGCTGTTCCTATATTATATATATATAAAATTGTAAAGATGTATTTATTGGAGATATACATCCAAATGTGAAAATATGCAATTGCACAGGAGTGACAATACCTTCCCCCTTTAATAACAATAAACAAGAACAATAAAAGAAGGGAAAAGCATTGCCCTTATCAGCATATATCTATCATATCATTAAAGATTGTTAAACATAGAAATACAATAATCAATGTCAAATAATATATATTCAACTTGTACTTTTTATCCGTGCACCCATGATCCTGATATTAAGCTGCATGAACATCTCTATTCAATATTATCTAGTAGTTGCTTAAAATTACTCGGTACTTAAATATATAATTACATTGTAACAATGACACCTTAACATAAAGTGTAACCATATTATATATTGTTTAAAACCTGGTGAAATGTAGAGTTGAATGTAGAATGTAGACTCATTATGACCATGAGCCACGTCAGTCACATACATAAAATCGCATATTATATAAAAACTAATTTGATTTTCCTAGCATTTAAGGGGCAAAATAGAATATTATTTATATGCCTTCTGAAACAATTCATTTAACCAATCAGCTTCCACTTGGAAAAGCAGGAAGTTCTTTCCCTCAAGGCCAAACACTCTCCATGTTAAATGGTGTGTATGTCAGAATAGTAGCTGGTAATTTAGTGCTTTATCTCGCTTCGCAGAAGTGGATCTGAGAGAATTCATCCGTATCACGTCTGTTATTGTCTGTCTCTGCTGGAGCTGAAAGCTTTTGAGGAAAAAGCCGAAACTCCAGGAGAGCGATGTAAGACGTCCCGAACACTCTTACCCGGACTATTATTTAAGTACCCTGATTTACCTCGGATTGAACAAATATACACCAAATGCATGTTCCTCCAATCACACTGAACATAAACCGACTAGCTTTAAGTGTCTGCAGCTTCCATTGATTTTCAGGGATACAGGGAGACTGAAGACTTTACTTTAGAATGGCAACATCATCATCTCTTTGTTCACCGTAAAAATGCATGTGATGTACACAAGATTTTTTAATGGCATTATACTGTATATCCCATATACTAAAGTGTTAAGGATAAGGGTTTTGACTGGGTTATGCTGCTTTAAAATAGCATAATAATCATAATTAGGTCATATTATAAAGGAATGATCAATATTTGGAGTGTAGAATGGTTCGTTTTAGAAGATTCAGTCTCTCTAAACTCCGCCTCTCTGAGAGCTTCTCTGCTCTGATTGGTCAGACGGCCCAGTCTGCTGTGATTGGTCAGAAAGCGAACGCTCATTATCATATCTGAATCTCAGCTCCTGATATACAGTGATACGAACAGTAACAATGGCGTGGGTTTTACCGTATCAATCTCATCAAAGTGGATTTGCTTTGTCAGCAGAAAACAGCGTCTTCTCGACACGAACAACACGAACACTCAAAAAAATAGCTCGTTGGTCTAACTTAATATAATTATAACACCTATTTCCACACAGTTGAACTAATTTATTTGAACTTAAACTGGGTTAATTGCAATGATGAGTAAAACTCATCCTAAGTGAATGAGATCATACCAATTTAATTTGTTTTCTGTGTTTTTAAGAAAATGGAAAGACTTGTTAGAGTTTTGAACATTTAAAAGAGTTTATAGAACATTAAATAATAAAAAAAAATGTGGTTACCATTGTGGTGAGCTTTTGCTTAGGTTGAGTAGCTGTCTTACACACACACACATGTTCATGACCGTTTGATTGAGACGGGTACAACTGATAACATGTTACCTGTGTAAATTATGTGCTAGCTCTGAAACTAATTTATTTTATTTCTATAATACCTAGTAGCCAATGCAACACTTATTCATAATGTAAGTGAGACTTTTGCAGCATGTAAGTTATGATCAAGTAAAATGTTTCTCATCACTGGGATTAGCACAGTATCAGCTCATTGAGAACAACATATGTGTAGTTTATATAGCCACAAGGTCTACACTTCAGCATAATGGTAACCTCAAAAACTCTTTTAAATGTCAAATATAACTGAACATCAAACTTTAACAGGTTTTTCACTTTACTAAAAAAACACATTAAACATCACTTAATTTCAACATTTATTCTCCTGATATATCCCTATGCAAAGCATGCTGGGAACAAGAAATCCACTGCCCAGTTTCAGTCAATGCAACACAAATTATTCATGTAGTCCCAGCACAAATGGTTTAAGTTAGCTAAACATTTTACAAATTTCATTTCATTTAACATAATCAAATTTAGTGCAAATGACAATTAAGTAAAAAACTAAAGATTTGTGTTGTTCCAGCTTGTTTTATTTAAATAAACTGAGCAAACAGGCAGAATGATTGTTGTGAGTGAACCAAACTCTTCAGTCTCAGATACACTACAGTGTTTGAGGGCGGAGCTAAGAGAAGCGTTTCTCGTTCAGCCAATGGGATGGCATTATGCAAATTAGTTACGTAGGTTCATCAGGAAGTGAGACTGAATTACTGATGACTCGTTTCAGTTCTGAATCACGTCTTTCTTTTAGGAGACAGAAACTCCCTTTAGTGGCATCCTGACTGAGCACAAGTAAACTTTTTTCAATATGTGTTTATTCATTATCATGTATGCATTTTGTGAATGCTTTTCACAAACAGAGTATGCATTTAATTTGTGTGCATGTTTGGAATGGAATCAATGACCTTTCGACCATTTAGATGAAAATCTGTTAAATAAGATTGTTTACAGTCATTAATTTATGTGGAAATGGTAAAACGAAACTGTTCATTAAGCCAAGGTCAAGCACACCTGATCCCAGGCCAGCTGTGATATTAGACTCAGCCAGAATCATGCTCTCTATATCCCAGCTTCAGGCTGGAGAAACTGTCAGGCTCAGAGTGTTAAACACCGGCGTCATGACGTGCCCTAGATAAACCTGTCAGACGGGGAACGTATTCAGCTTTATGAATTAATCATTCGAGAATTGGTTGAACCTTTACTTGACAACGGCCTCAATGGCAGCGCTCACCTGTCGCGGTTAGATAGCGCCGCTATCACAACAGCTTAATGATTCTCCGCGAGGTCTAGACGCCAAGTGTGCGCTGTATCCATGGAAACGGTGGTCTAAACCCATATATAGCAGATTTAAAGCATGCATTTATGAATAATCCTGGGGAATGGACCGGATTACGTCCTTTTAGGCACCGAATAGAAAATCAAACATCAGCCTACCAGTAAAACTCATACAAAAACTTGTATGTATCCATTAATATGTCCACATAGAATCTCCTTTTTTGTTTTCAGTAATTGTGTTGAATGAATTGAAATATGATAAAACGTGTTATAAATAGTGCTGAGAGCATTACACTCCTATTAGGTGAAAGTATTTGCTATTTTAAGAGTGCCCCTACTGACATAACATAAAACATTGATAACGAGATTGCATGCCAATTCAAAGCAAGCGAGAAGTCAAAAATTTTGCTCTTTGATAATTTAAATGTTAAGTCCCCCTTTTGTCAACAATTTTATCCCTTAAAACTCATCTTTTAATCACCAATAATTATATATTAAATGTTTTTTCCTTGAAAAAAATTCTTCATGTCTTAAAATAGCTTAAATGTAACTCGACACCCTTGCCTCATTTAGTATAAACAGTTCTATGAATATGCAAATGAGCCCCGCCTCCACTCACTCACTCAGAGATCCACTTGTTGACGATCACACGTTGATCTGATTGGTTACAAAGGTCGTTTGTGACGTCAGAAACACCAGCGATTTCAAACCGTGTTTTTGAGACTGTCTTTGGTTCACTGCAGTTTTAAGGAGAAAATACTCAGCAATGCTGTCGACTTATGAATTTACACATGGATTGTCTTAAAGCATATTAAAAACATCACATAGACATATAAACAACATTAAAAACTGGATTTTCACATCAGGGACTTTAACATCAATAAGTGGTTGGATGTAAAATTAATAATGGGTAAAACTTTACAATAAGGTTCATTAACTAACATTAATTAACAATGAGCAATACATTTGTTACAGTATTTATTAATCTTTGTTGATGTTAGTTAATAAAAATCCAGCTGTTCATTGTTTGTTCATGTTAGATGTTCATGTTAGTTCACAGTGCATTAACTAATGTTAACAAATACAACCTTTGATTTTGATAATGTATTAGTA
>JAPDVR010000010.1:2114443-2126943 GCA_026230005.1 Gila orcuttii | reverse complement strand
TCACTAATGCGATACTTTGTCAGGAGCTTTCTCTGACCATAATTACTGATTTCAGTCAGGTATGGTGCCAATTTATAATCAGACTTTATTTTGTGGAAATATTTTAATTTATTTAGTTGTGTGACCTTTATCTGCCAATCGTGTATGTATTCTTCTTTGGTTATTTTCCCTATTTCTTTTACTTTTGAGTGTCTGAATTGAATTGATGAATTGAGTTGGTGTTTTTCCACTAAATGTAGCATGGGGTCGCTCTCTGTGTGTCCTGCCCTGTATCTGAGAGCGCAGTGATGGTAACTCTCTGTCGGCGCGTCTGATAGATGGAACCAGAACTTTACGGCTCTCTTCTGGATTTCGGATAGGAGAGGGAATCTGCCTAATTCTGCCCGGCAACCCAGACTTGGAGCGTTTCTGTGAGTTCCCAGGATGTTCTTGCAGAACTCAAGGTGGAAAACTTCAGCTGGGGTTTTGTCCCAGGATTCGTAATTTAGTTTAAATTTGGGGCCCCAGATTTCACAGCCGTAAAGAAGGATGGGTTTGATGATGCTGTCAAAGATTTTCAGCCACAGTTTAATGGGTGGGTTAAATTTGAACAGGGGTTTTCTTATACTGTAATAAGCCCTACGTGCTTTATCAGTCAGATCTTTTATTGCAGTGTCAAATTTTCCAGAAGCTGAGATTGTCAGACCCAAATAATTATAACAGGTGACATGATTAAGAATTGTTCCCCCAAGTGTAAATTTGTATTTCTTGTCAGTAAGGCGAGGTTTTTTCTGAAAGATCATGATTTTGGACTTGTCCATGTTGATGGGTAAGGCCCAGTCGCTGCTGTACTGGTCCAGAAGCGAGAGGCTTTGGTGCAGACCCTCTTCATGAGGAGACAGCAGCAGAAGATCATCAGCGTACAGGAGGCTTTTGATTTCTCTGTCCTCGAGGGTCAGACCGGGACAAGAGGACTTCTCAAGTGCTGATGCCAATTCATTAATATAGATATTAAATAGAGTTGGGCTGAGGCTGCAGCCTTGACGGACTCCTTTAGTTTGACTGAAATAATCAGTGCGTTTGTCATTAATCTTAACCCCGCATTTGTTCCCGTTGTATATATCCTTTATAATGTCATATGTCCTTCCTCCTATTCCACTTTGGATTAGTTTTAGGAAAAGTCCATTATGCCATACCGAATCAAAGGCTTTTTTAAAATCAATGAAGCAGCCAAATATTTTCCCTTGTTTTGTTTGTTGGACGTGTTTTAGTATGAGTGTGTGGAGTGTGTAAATGTGATTTGATGTTCTCTGTTTAGGCATAAATCCAATTTGACAATTGTTAAGGATCTTGTGTTCTTGGAGGAACTGAACTAGCCTGTCGTTGATGATGGAGCAGAAGAGTTTGCCCAGGTTGCTGCTCACTGTGATGCCCCTATAGTTATTTGGGTCGTACTTCTCACCCTGTTTAAAGATTGGTGTAATCAAATTTTCTTTCCATATCTCAGGAAAGTGTCCTGCTTTTAATAAAAGATTGAATAATTTGAGAATTGCATCTTTCAGTTTGGGGCTGCTGTGTTTCAGCATCTCATTTGATATTAAATCCACGCCACAGGATTTTTTATTTTTTAGGGATTTCATCTTGTCTGTCAGTTCGTTTAATAATATGGGCTGGTCTAAATGGTTTAGCTGGTCTTTTACAGTGTGTTCCAGGTTATAGAGTTGGGAGGTCAGATGTTTTTGGGTGAGGGTTGGTTCGTTTTGGGAATAGAGTTTTCCAAAATGTTCGGTCCAGATGTTTGGGTCATAGATGGGAATGTGTTTAGGTTCTTTTGATTTATCTAATTTATTCCATAATTCCCAAAAAGAATTCTGATCAACTGCCTCCTCAATCTTATTAAGCTTTGCTTTCATGTGATCCGCTTTTTTCTGTATTAGTATTGACTTGTATGTTTTGAGGGTTTGCTGATATTTGTCTCGTGTTTGTTGGTTTGCAGGGTCTCTGTGTTTTATATTTGATAATGATCTTAATTCTTTTCTTAATTTTTGGCATTCTTTATCAAACCACCCATCTTTAGCAATTTCTTTCTTACATCTATAATTTTTTCTTTTTCTCAGGGCTTTTCTGACCACTGTAGAAAATATTTCATTTAATTGATGAGTTGCTAAATTGATAGTTTTCTTCTCTTCACTAAATGAAGTAGACAGAAATGAATTTATCATGTTCTGGACCCGAGTGCTGTGGAGCTGGGCTTCGTACTGGGCAGGACTGTCTTTACCCCATATAAACGTGGAGGGGAGGGAGTGCAGTTTAACCTTCGGGTCTGAAGGCCGGAGATTCACGGATCTGTTCAGACTGAGGACTGTGTGACTGTGGTCTGATAACGGCAGCTGTGGCATTACTGTGAAATAGTTAAGTTTACTGTGGTCTACATCAGTGATGGCGTAATCTACTGTGCTGCTGCCCAGATATGAGCAGTAGGTGAACCGACCCAGAGAATCTCCCTTTGTTCTGCCGTTAACTATATACAGACCCAGGCTTTTGCAGAGCTGCAGGACTTGTTTTCCGTGCCTGTTTATCGTGTTGTCATAATTCTGACGTGCCTTCGTAAAGTGTTTCCGTTGATATATATGTGAGTTGTTAATATATTTGTCTCCATCTGAGGAAATGTAATCCGCTTCCTTCCCCGTTCTAGCGTTCAGATCCCCCATTAACAGAACCGACCCTAGAGATTGAAAGTAAACGATCTCTGACTGTAGGGTTGGGAAGATGTCTTCATTATAATAAGGAGACTCATATGGGGGGATGTATGTGGCACACAGGTACATGTCCTCATCTAAACACAAAAGCTCTTTTTGAAGTTTTAACCAAATATGTGTTTTCCCTTTTTTCACAGGCTGAATATAATGCCACAAATGATCTTTAAACCAAACTATGATTCCTCCTGAATCTCTTCCGTTTTTAATATTAGGCTGTTTGATTGAAGGGATTCGTAGCTCTCTGTAGTTTGGAGGAGTGCAGATTTTGGAGTCTAAACGACACCATGTCTCAAGTAATATAATTATATCTGAACTATATACAATATTAACAAAATCAGGGTTAGTAATTTTCTCCCCAAAAGCAGAAGAGAACATCCCCTGAATGTTATAGCATGTTATTTTAAACGATGACATTGACGAATATTGGATTTACCAGAAAAATGTATGAAATTCATGACCCAATCATGTTTTAAAATATAGATTAATCAATTAGAAAGGTAATATAGAGGATATATAGAAGTATGGTGAGTCGGTCAATTTTACACATTGAATAAAAATAAAAAAATAAAAAATAATAATAATAATAAAATAAAAAATTAGTGATTAAGAAATAATGATCATTCTTGACAGACATACTATGAGTATTTAAGCTAACATATTGTCACAAATAATTTGCAGCATGTGTTTGATCTGGATCAGGTCAGTGGTGTCAGCTCTACCTGTTCCTGCCACTACAGCGGCGTAGCTGTCCGTCTGTCTGACTGACTCGCGCTCAGGGGGTGTTTTCTGAGGGTGTTTTAGGGCTGACTCCTTGATGGTTTTTGCGAACAGTCTCATGCCCTCTCGATGGATGTGGATACGGTCATATAGATGCTCATGGGTGATGCGCTGATGGTTGGCTATGTGAACGCTCGGCATTGAAGCACATACGTTGGCTATCTCCGCGTTGATTGTGTTGATGATCCTTTGAGGGACGTCTCTGCGAGGTAGAAGGGTTGAGATGATGACCTTGGCTCCGGGGTAGATCCTGCTGGCTGTTTTCACCACGTTGGACAGGGCTTTAGTGACGTCCACCCTTGCACTGATGTCGTTTGTTCCGGTGTGAAGAATGATGTGTGACGGTGCGCCCAAAACTCCCTCTCGCAGCAGTCTCAGAGCAGAGTGTGAGGTGGGACACCAGAACTTCTTCACCGATCTGCCCGGAAACAGACGTCTGTGGTCAAGATGGTGGCCGTTGGAGTCACAGAGGATGACGATGTTGTCTTTACTCGCCTGATCTCTGCCGGTGCTCGTGGATGGTGTTGTAGTTGGTGGACGGTATGGTGTGATGTTTCTGTTGACTTTCCTCTGAGGGGCTTGATGAGATTGTGGGGTTGCAGGAGTGGAGGAGCTCAGTGTTGGTGTACTGACACACTGCTGATGTTGAGCTGTGGTTGGGATGTGTTCAGGAGTGAAGGAGCTCTTTTTTGTGTGTGCTGACACTGCTGATGTTGGGATGCGTTCAGGAGTGGAGGCGCTGTGTGTTTGAGTGCTGACACACTGCTGATGTTGTTTTGTGTGCAGCTGGTTTCTGGTCTCTTCCAGCAGTCTCTCCAGTGTGTGGCCGTGTTGTTCTCTTCTACCCAGCTCCTCTCTCACCCTCCTCAGCTCCTGTCGCAGCTCCTGATTGGCCTCCTCCAGATGTTTAACGGCCGAGCAGAGCTGTTGTAGTTGTTGAATGCTGTGATGGCTGGTCATATTCAGGAGCTGGTGGATGTTGTTGGTAGTTTCCTCTTTAAACAAGTAGTAGTCCTGCTCCAGCTCCGCGATGTTGTCTCTCAAGGCCTTTATCTTGGGAGACGCAGGAGTGCTGATGTGTCTGTCTGTCCGAGGAGTTCTTGAGCCTGGGTCAGTGTTTGTGTCCGTTGTGTTGCTGAGTCCCTCCTCTGCGCTTCTCTTCACTTCAGGATCTTTCTTAATCTTCTGAACCTCCACTTTAAGGTTTTTGAAGTTCCTCTGGAATTCATTGAGGCTGGTTTCTGGTCCCTGGACCATGACTGTTCCGTTATGATAGAGGTTCACAATCAGCTTTGTGTCGTTGTCTCCTTCCAGAGTGAGTTGTCTGCCTTTGCTGATGCCTCCTTTTCTTCTACATGTCATGGCAGAGCTGAGGATGGTGTGCCAGGCTGATGGGTGTTCAGTGAAGAACAGCAGGTTACACCGGACTCTGTTGTCTTCTGGTCCACTGTAGTCAGACAGCAGAAACTCTGGGTTCTCTCTCAGGATCATCTCTTTCATCTTTTTCTTATCTTTGGTAGATTTAACTTCTGCTGGATATATTATCTCCAGCTCCTCTTCATTTTTGAAAAATGCCTCTGCTTTAGGTAGGCCCATGTTGTTCTCAACTGAATTAACTGCCACGGAATGTTAGCTTGGCTAGCAGTTAGCTTGATATGTTGAGTATCTATGTAGTTTTTAGGTGATGACAAAAAAATTAAATTGTTTTCAGAGGTCTTACCTTCAAAATCTTCTGCCTCTTTTGTTCACAGTTAAGTTTCCAATCATCTAATTACAGTTTGAGTCATAAAAAACGTACATTTTCTGGCAAAAATGTTGTTGATATCAGGAGCTCATATTTTTGCTGCCAACTGTCATCGGAACTCCTTTCATAACTCTCTCTCTCTCTCTCTCTCTCTCTCTCTCAGTCTCTCTCTCTCTCTCAGTCTCCCTCTCTCTCTCTCAGTCTCTCTCTCTCTCTCTCTCTCTCTTTCTCTCTCTCAGTCTCTCTCTCTCTCTCTCTCAGTCTCTCTCTCTCTCTCTCTCTCTCTCTCTCTCTCTCTCAGTCTCTCTCTCTCTCTCTCAGTCTCTCTCTCTCTCTCTCTCTCTCAGTCTCTCTCTCTCTCTCAGTCTCTCTCTCTCTCTCTCTCAGTCTCTCTCTCTCTCTCTCTCAGTCTCTCTCTCTCTCTCTCTCTCTCTCTCTCTCAGTCTCTCTCTCTCTCTCTCTCTCAGTCTCTCTCTCTCTCTCAGTCTCTCTCTCTCTCTCTCTCAGTTCTCTCTCTCTCTCTCTCTCTCTCTCTCAGTCTCTCTCTCTCTCTCTCTCTCTCTCTCTCTCTCTCAGTAATGTGATCAGGTGCAGTGAGTGAAATGTCTCCACTCCAGTAACTGCATTAAGCGCCTCTTCTTCTGCCCCCATTGTCCGTATCTCTGCTCGCAAGACCAGGGTCACACAGGCCAAAGCTGTTCCTGGAACACACACACACACACTCACACACACCATCACAGGTTTATAATGGAGGCCTGACACACACACACTCTCTCTCTCTCTCTCTCTACCGTCAGTACATGCAATCTATATTCATTTATCTCCACCACAGTGGCCCTGAGGACGCCAGTGAATCTATAGATCAGATAACCCTGCGAACACACACACACACACACACACACACACTGCTCCCCGTGAGAGAATCTGGGCACCAGCTGAAGTACAAATACTCTTGATTAGCCGATGTAATGCTCTGATTATAGGACAATGTTCAGATTTCTGCTGCATGTAGAAAAACAAGTTACTCTATAAAACGGGGACCTTTTCCAGTTTGATGAGCTGATTTTTTTACAAACTTGAGTATGTAAAATATTGGTAATTTATTAGATAAATAATGTGCTAATTGTAGTATTGTGCATTTTGCATTTAGCAGACACCTTTATCCAAAGCGACTTACAAACGAGGAATACAGCAAGCGAGTCATCATGAAGAGGCAAACAAGCAAGAAGTGCTAAAAACACAAAGTTTCAGACATTGCTTAGAGAAGCATTAGCCAGACGAGGGAGGGATTCAAGGAGAACCTGTTTTTTCAGCTACTGTGCACAGGGTGGGGCACTCGATAGAGAAAACTTATTTAGAAATACTAAACGTCAAAACAAATGCTTATTAAAGGTGCATGTGTGAGTAAATAAATGCATGTTACTGTCGGATCATTATCAGGAGCAAGAGCGGAAGTTTCCGGTCGAGTTACACAGATGGGGTTTCTTCAGTGAAGTCACACAACCGTTCTAAAGTTTGGGGTCAATACGATTTTTAACGTTATTAAATGTGAAATATTTTGGAATTTCCTGTTATCTTTCTAAAGGTTTTGCCAACATATATTAAAATCTCTTCCGTGAGCACTTAACCTCATACATTTAAGAAAAGAAAAAAACCTTTTGTTCCCTTCACTGCAAAAACTGCTTTTCTTACTAACTATTTTTATTTTGTTTCCAGTCCAAATATCTAAAAATTCTTAAATCAAGATGCATTTACTAGATGAGTAAAATGCCATAAGATATCATGTTTTGTTTTCTGGGGAAATAAATAAAAATGAAGTGAGTTTTTGTTTAAAACAAGCAAAATGATCTGCCAATGGGGAAAGAAAAATAATCTTAATTCAAATAGAAACAACATTATTTTTCTTTCCCCATTGGCAGATCATTTTGCTTGTTTAAAGCAAAAAAACACTTCATTTTTATTTATTTCCCCAGAAAACAAGACTTAATATCTTATGTCGTTTTACTACTGTAGTAAATGCATCTTGATTTAAGAAATGTTTGATATTTGGACTGGAATCAAGACAAAAATACTGAGTAAGAAAAGCATTTTTTTTACAGTGTTTACACTTCAAATCAATCCAAAACCAGCTCTCAGACTCATAGACACGCTCTGCTGTGGGTCATCTGCTTTTTTTGCTCTCCTTCTCAGAATAATTGAAGGCTGTTGAAGTGAAGTGAAGCTCTTGGTTTATCTCGGCTAATGCACACACTGATGCCCGCTTCAGTCTGCTTTCCATTAATTGGACAGTTTTCTTAACTAGGCAGCCTGGCACACAGCGGAAGAGCGTGAATGATGTGTGTAATGGCGCTCGGAAAACACTGAGGAAGAGAGTCGTGATTGACAGAGCCAAGCTGTGAATGTCTGGCTCCCCGCCACGAGTTTCTCCTTTACGCTCCTGTTCATATTCACAGTCACACATTCACTTCCGTCAGAAACACAGCTTACAAACATAAGGTCTAAGACGTTTTCTTGCTGAAGTTCCCATTCGTTATTTCTCTTAATATTCTGAAACAAGTGGTGAAACTGAAACCGTGTTAGTCAAAAAATATCATTTTTTATTTCAATGAAATTTATATATTTTAATTTGATAATGTTTTTTATTTAATATTTTGTATTTTTAGGGGATTTTATGGCACTAAATTATATTTATGCTGTATTTGTATATTTATTCACTTTTTGACCATAGACCTGAAAATTTAATTTCCAACTTAAACTGTGGTAAATCTTGAAGTGATGTCGTGACTGAAGTTTGATCTCTTTTCAAAGACGACACTTGACAGATTATTGCTGAAGTGAAAGAAGTTTTAAAAACGGAACTTAACTTAAACTTTAAAAAAAAGTTGTGTTTATTGTTATGAAAAATGTGCAAAAATACTATTTTCAATTTTTATATGAAATATATATTTTCAAAACATGTTTTATTATTAAACTGAGCCTGATATCTCAAAAAATGAGCTTTCAGTCAGATTGTGTTCGGCTGCAGTACCAAACGCTTCCACTAGAGGAAATTCTTCTCCTATAAATTTCCAATGCGCTCATTGTTGACCGCGACGAGCACAAGTGTGACAATTTTTTACAGGACCATTTAACCTGTTCCAATCATGTCCACGATTTTTTTTGTGTTCACACGGCAAGTGCCAAAACCTTTACCAAGTTTCGTACCATTCCGATGAAGAGAATAATAATAAATAAAAAAAAGTAACATTTTTCAGTCAAAAATGACCAAAGAGCACAGAACATGTTAGATGAACATCCAACTAAAATGTTTGTGTGCGTTGACGTTACTTGAAGAATGTTTGTTCTTAACTTTGAGAGAATCTTGCAAAAACGTTGTAACTAAATTCTCTGTTAGCAGGGAAGAAACTGAAGTTTCATTCACTCCAGAATCTTCTAACACACTCATTCATACAGTAATGCATTGATTCGTGAGGTGCTTTAGTGCTCCCCTAATTGCTTTTAGAAGACGTATCGGAAGCTAAAGTGGCGCCAACTGTCTGTTGACCAAAAAGCTGAACTAAATAACTGTCTCTGCTCTTAAATATAGTATGATTATAGCGATGTTTTCAAGCTGTGATTTCAGTCTGGACTCCCTGCGGTGGAAACCCAGGGTCACATTCTGGACTGAAATGCTGGGTGGATTATTTCGAGATGTACATGCATGAATAGTTCAGAGCTGTGCAGGGGACGGGCCATCTGACGGCTGAATAGATCAGCCCTGAATTTTCCATTAGAATAGAACACAACTGGGCTTTTGCAATGGCAAAAACAAGAGCTGTGTTTACAGCCTGAAGGATGGGTGGCATTTCCAAATGCTACATGCAAATAGACTCGCCGCTGACCTTCTCGTTCTCTGCTTTTGGCCCGTTCGCTCAACTCTTTCTAATTGACTCCAGGACTGCCACGGCAAATCAATCACAAATCAAGGTTATTGATTGTCTGTCAGTTCTGTGAGTCCTGACTGACTCCAACAAGACAGACGCCAGACTCTGAGCATTACATGTGGACACTATGATCCTGAGAGCTAAACGGGAGATTGTACATGTGTGTGTGTGTGTGTGTGAATAGAAATGAGTTCAGTCGACTGAATGATCTAGATTAGAAGATTCAACATTTTTTATTTAACACGCACACACACACACACACACACACACACACACACACACACACACACACACACATCCTACCCCTAAACCTACCCATCACAGAAAACTATGCATTTTTACATTTTCAAAATTAAAAGTTTAGTATATTTATGAAACCATTCAGGGCTCGACATTAACGCTTGTCCGGGACAAGTGGATTTTTTGAAGGGACAAGTAAAAGAGAATTTTACTTGCCCGACCGGACAAGTAGCCTGAATAGAACATCAATAACAAAAATAAACAAATAACTAGGGAATCACTAAACCGAGAGAATGATTCTGATTTTATTACATTTATTGTAAGTTGCGATCGATTGTGGATAATGTATTACTGACGGTAAGGTTGCGCCGTTGACGCGCGCGCAGCCTCTCGAGGAGAAATCTACACAAATGAGCGCAGCACACACACACACACACACACACACACACACACACACACACACACACACACACACACACATTCAGTTAACAACATACTGCCTATAAAAATCTAAATGTGGAGTTTTTATATTTTTAACATATGTTAAGCAACCTGACGACTAAGCAAATCACGACTGAAAGTGTGACATTGATTTCCTACAACAGTTCAAGAAACAGTTAAAATTAAGTCACTTACATTTTAGATGCAATATTGCCTGTTTTTGTTCTGTTTCAGCAGCGAAAATAGTTCCAAACAAAAATCACAGCAGAACCACGGAGCATCTCACAGGAACACTCAACCTGTCTTCATTACTGAATGATTCAGCATTTTGAACGAATCGGTTGAGTCAAAGATTCAATGACCCATTCATAAACATCTGACTCATACTTGAATGAATCAGCCGTTTGAACGAATCGTTTGATTGAATGAATCAATGACTCACTCATTAAGACGGTCGCCTGCCGCCACCTACTGTCGGTTTAGTGTTATGTTTAAAAGTAGTATCATTCTTTCCAACGTTTCTTATTTTTATATTTAAATCAATTTCATAACATTATTTTATGCAATTGTAATTTTTCAGTGTAAATGATTTAATTTGATCAGCCCTACCTAAGGTAACAGCGCTATAGTGTCGTCTTATTCTAAATAATTAAATTTATTGATCAAATTAAGGAATTTAAAATGAAAGATGAAGCATACATTTAATAAGATTGGGGGAGGAGATGCCCTTTAAAGATGCAGATATTACAATATACCGATTTAAATATCAAAGCTGATTGAACACTGATGAGAATATTGCTTCAGAATAAATTAACACACGAAAAAAAAAAAAAAAAATCCGGACAAGCTACTTTTTTACTCGGACAAGTGAATGACAGATTTACTTGTCTGAAGGACAAGCACATGAAAAGGCTTAATGTCGAGCCCTGCTATTTCCCTCGACTGCTGGCTGCTCCACACAATGCAGGTGATCTCAGGTTTTACTGTCCTTGTGGGGACATTTGGTCCCCGCAATGTAATATAAACACACACACACACACACACACACACACACACACACACACACACACACACACACTACTTGACCCAACTGACTTTAATTGTATGGACATTCACTGTCTTCAAAATGTCTTCTTTTATGTTCCACAGAAGAAAAAAACAAATACCGGTTTGGAATGAGGAGTGAATGATGAGAGAAGTGTAATTTTTGGGTGAAATACCCTTTTAAAATACACTGTTTATACCGCAAAACGTTCCTTCAGCACATAATTATATTAAAGAACCACTGCTAAAAAATAAAAATAGAGAAATATATGTACTTAATCAACAACAAAAATATGTTCCAGGAATATTTTGTATTCAATTCTGAAAACGTTATTTCTGAATGTTCAAAACATCCAGTTTTTTAATGTTTTCAAATATTTCTTGGTTAAGGGAACATTCCATTTTATAATTTTGCAAACATGATGCGAATATATTACTTTTGAATGTTCTCTGAACGTTCCAAAACAAGTAGTTACATTTAAAAATGTTAGATGAACGTCCAACTAAAATGTATAACTTTGAAATGAACGTTCTATTAACGTAACGGGATGAACGTTTGTTCAGAACGTTCCCTGTTAACTGGGTTCGATTGTTGGACAACTAGTCCATAGTGACCCGTCTCGTCAGGAATAACGTTCAAGACAGTGAAATAGCTCTAGGACAGTCAGCATCCTGACTATAAATTAAACACACGGTAAAAAAAAAAAAATCTGTTAAATTTTCGGTAAAACACGGGCTGCCAGAAATTTACCGTAAAAAATACCGCAGCAATGTTTTAGATTTTACAGAATAAACTTAAATTTACAGTAAAAAAAACATTTAATTATCTGATATAATGTTAATTTACTGATTTATTGAAGTACTAATATCTGTTTTGTACCATTGTAACACACTAACAACTACCAATTACAGTGGTGATGAAAGTCACATGATCAATCAAAGCCTATCACGAGCAGCTTTTCCACAAGTAAATTAATATATAGTATCATGATCATCATTCACACAAACACTAAACACCATCATGGTAACACACATGGAATTTTAAAAATGCAATAAACATTAATTTAACAACATTAAATGTAACATAAAACCCTAATGTGCATAACTGATTAGAATTCAACATTTTGTCAACATTCAACAATTATTTCAACAAAAATACATCAAATGTGAAGTGTTACACAGGGAATTGTGGGAATGTCAGTTTATATTTTTTCACTCTAAATTATACAATAACTTGTTCTTTTCCACTTCCATAAATGTAACGGTATTTAACTGTAAAATTGTACGGTTAGATCTATCACAGCTATTCACTGTATATAGTACGGAAACTTTCTGTTAACCATTTAACAGTTTTTCACCGTAGTCTTTTACTGTTAAAATGAGGATAATAGTTTACAGTAGTGTTGCACGGTGCACCGATACTTCAAAAGTATCGCGATACTCGGAAATTAAAAACGTCACGATTCCTAAATTTATTAGTATCGATACTTTTTTCTCCTCACGCACGCAGCAAAGCTGCAGTAGTCATGTGACAAACACTACAGCGGATTTTTGTCCCGCCAAAGTCTTATTTGATCGGTAAGTAATGTAACT
>JAPDVR010000010.1:2101943-2109443 GCA_026230005.1 Gila orcuttii | reverse complement strand
AGTGGATTCAGACACGCCATAAGTACACTTGAAACCTGTGTTTAGATCCTTAAAATAGGGCCATTTAATCTTTAAAGCAGTTCTGCAAGAAAATGAAAGAATGTCATCGTCCAGCTCAGTTAAATTCTCATACAATCAGTCAACAATAACATTGTTGAATATTAAGTGCCCCTGAATAAGCAAGCCAGAGGCGACAGTGCCAGGAACTCAAACTGCGTCAGTCACAGAATGGAGTAAAAACCTTGTGAGAATTCAGACTCGGTCTCTCAGTTCTCCTCGGGCAACAAACAACACGGTGTGATTATGATTCAGGCAGCATTACAAGACAGGAACTAAACAGAGCTTCACGCTGATAAACGACGTCAAACATGCACGCACGCACGCACACACACACACACACACACACACACACACACACACACACACACACACACACACACACACACACACACACACACACACACACACACACACACACACACACACACACACACACACACACACACACACACACACACACACACACACACACACACTTGTCCTGACCTCTAATAGAGTTATTTATCTGTTTAATATGTTTACACAGGTGTCACACACTTGATCTACCTCTCTGCATGCTCAGGCAACACACACACACGCACACACACACTCACGTCTACAGGAGCACAGAAGTGTCACGTGACTCATGAAATCAGTGTATCCCGCCGGCCTGAACTGTAATACTCATTTCTGGAGCTGTGGGTGTCAGTGCGATTACTCAAGCAGAAACTCAATAATCCGCTGAGAAATGAATGGGAGTCTTATTGAGGATAGCATGCATATTTCATAGGCTTAATCATATGCTAGTCGCCAGTTAACACTCTTTCGCAAGAGCAGCTTCTTGTCTGGAAGCTAACAAAAATAAGGACTTCTAAGAACATTTCTCATTAAGTTATAAAATTTCCAAAAAATGTTCAATTTTTTTCTTCATCGGAATGGTATGAAACTTGGTAATGGTTTTGGCACTTGCTGTGTGAACACCCCCAAAAAAATCCATGGATATGATTGGAACAGGTTAAATGGTTCGGAAAAAAATAGCCACACTTGTGCTCCTCGCGGTCAAAAATTAGCGCTTTGGAAATGAATAGGAGACGAATTTCCAAGTGGAAGCGTTTGGTACTGCAGCCAAACAAAATCTTACTAAAAAATATATTTTTTTAGATATCAGGCTCGAATTTTAAACCCAACTTTTTAGATTCATGGCTTTGATTTTCTCAGTTTTAGAGTAAAAAATGTTTTTGAAAATGTATATTTCATATAAAAACTGAAAATAGAATTTTTGCACATTTTTCATAACAATAAACGTAAAATTCTGTATCTTTATTTAAGTTCACATATTAAAACTTTTGTTCACTTCAGCAATAATCTGCCAAGTGTCATCTTTAAAAAGAGATCAAACTAAAGCTGGTGTTCTAAAGCATTCAAGATTTACAACATTTTAACTATGCTCAAAAAGTGAATAAATGGATTATAAATACAGAGTAAATATAATTTAGTACCATAAAATCCCCTAAAAATTTAAAATATTAAATAAAAACATTATCAAACTAAAATATAGTAGCTACAGTCATGGTCAGAATTAATGGCACCCCAGGTAAATATGATCAAAACTGGCTGTAAAAAATAAATCTGCATCGTTTATCCTTTTGATCTTTCATTCAAAAAATGTGCAAAATTCCAACCTTTCATTGAAGTAAATTAATTGAAAGTGGGGGGGAATCACGTTATTAAATAAATGTTTTTTCTCCAAAACACGTTGGCTACAATTATTGGCACCCCTGGAATTTTTTTTACAAATAAAATATCTCTGAAGTATAGCTATGAGGAAACACAAATGCCAAATTCCCTTAATCATTCATCACAATGAGTAAAACCAAAGAATATAGTTCTGATGTGCATGAAAAGATTGTTGACCATCACAAAAGAGAAAGTGGCTGTAAGAAAATAGCTAAAGAATTGAAAATCCCCATTTTGACCATCAGGGCAATAATTAAGAAGTTCCAATCAACTAAAGATGTTATGAATCTGCCAGGAAGAGGACGTGTGTCTATATTGTCTTAATGCGCAGTGAGGAGGAGAGTTTGAGTGGCCAAAGACTCTTCAAGGATCACAGATGGAGAATTGCAGAGATTACTTGAGTCTTGGGGGTCAGAAAGCCCAAAAAAAAAAAAACTACAAAAAAACCTACATCACCTCAAGTTGTTTGGGAGGGTTTCAAGAAAAATCTTCCTCGCTCATCCAAAAACAAACTAAAAAAAAAAAAAAAAATTCAGTTGTCAGACACGACTGGAACTTCAAACGGCACAGGCTTCTGTGGTCAGATGAAACTAAAAAAATAGCTTTTTGGCAGCGAACACGCTAGATGGGTTTGGTGCACACAAGGAGAAAGAGTACCCCATGTGTACAATTTAATATACCGCTGGATCTTTAATGTTGTGGGCATATTTTTCTGCTGGAGGTCCTGGACTTCTTTTTCAGGTACATGGCATCGTGGATTCTATCAAATATCAACAGATAAAAAATCAAAACCTGACGCCTTTTGCTAGAAATCTTATAATGGGCCGTGGCTGGATCTTCCATCAAGACAACGATCCGAAACAAACATCAAAATCAACACAAAAATGTGTAACGGAGCACAAAATGAAGCTTCTGCCATGACCGTCCCAGTTCCCTGACCTGATGAGTGGAGTGAACTGAAGAGAAGAAGCACCAACATGGATCTGGGAATCTGAAGGATCTGGAGAGATTCTGTAAGAGGAATGATCTCTGATCTCAGGTCAGGTGTTCTCCAAACTCATCAGGCATTATAGGAGAAGACTCAGCTGTTATCTTGTCTAAAGGAGATTGCAAAAAGTATTTAATAAAAGGGTGCCAATATTTGTGGCCAACGTGTTTTGGAGAAAAACATTTATTTCACAATGTGATTCCCCCCCCACTTTCAATTAATTTACTTCAAAGAAAGGTTAGAATTTTGCAAATTTTTTGAATGAAAGATCAAAAGGATAAACGTTGCAGATGTATTTTTTACAGCCAGTTTTGATCATATTTCTTTCTTTCTTTCTTTCTTATTTATCTCAAACAATCAACATAGATACACAATAAACAAAACAATAGTTTAAACCACAAAATAAAACACAACCACCAAAAAAAATAAAAAATAAATAAAAATTAGTTTGAGAAGGAGCAGGCAGAAGCAATTAGCTTCTATTTAGCAATTATTTACCAGGGGTGCCATTAATTCTGACCATGACTGTACATTAATTTCATTGAAATAAAAAAAATAATTTCTGTCATTTTTGACCGACATGCGAAGAGCACAAACATATTAGACGAATATTCCATGAATGATGTATAAATAACATTATTATACAGCAGAACGAAAGTTCTATTAATGGTACTGGAAGAACGTTTGTTCATAACTTTGAGAAAAGCTTGTTTGATGAAATCATAAGTGTAAACGTGAGTATCCAGTGAAAGTGTGGCGCTGATGATGAAGGCTCACAGGTTGTAGAAGTGTCAGGACTATAAAATATAGCAGTAATGTGAATTACCTGTCAGACGTTTCTACGTGATACATTCTCCTACGTGTTCATCTGCTCAAAAACAGGATATTTAATCTCTCTCTCTCTCTCTCTCTCTCCTTATCCTCCTCTTCTTCTTGACAGAGAAACGTATTTATCCTTCAAACACACATCATCTATTCCTCCTCCTGTCTCTATGATTCTTTTTCATCTCCCTCTTATTTGCACTTTGGTTAGGAATTATGTTAAATTAACATAAATTAATTTATGGTTTAAAATAAAATAATTTATTTTCAGCAAGAAACATTAGATATTTATTTATTCATAAAAACTGATAAAGACAATGATTTTGTGCGGTGTACACTTTCCAGTATGTTTCAGTATCACTATAGTAATTTTCTAGTTTTAGCTAGATTATAAACTATTATCTAACATACAATGATGCTGGAATGAAAAGCATTAATCAAATATCTGTATCCACCCTTAAAATTATGATTTTGACCCATTGTGACCATTTTTGCATGAAGAGAACAATTAAAATCATGCAGCAATGTAATACAAATCTGATCAAAAAATATATATTGTATGTAAAAAAAATAAAAAAAAATAATATTTTTCTTCTTAATCCTTTTAATTGTCTATTTGTGAAAAAAGAAAAATATATATTTTATAAAATATTTCTCAATCTATTTTGCTCCCTTTTTACGGAAAAGCACGCATGCTGAATTATGTAGGATTTCCAAACACTGTCCTCTCGTGCCACACAGAGAGAGACGCCAAAGATGAAGAGAATTCAAGAGAAAACAGAAAGACTGAGAGAAAAACAGAAGATCAAGAGGAGGAGAGCGTTTTCTCTCAGTTCTGCCTCCACCTGATGTATGCGCAGCTGCAAAGCTCCAAAACACTGTTTGTTTAAGCTCAAAAACAGTTAAATGAGTATTTTAAATGTTTGAAGGAATGAACGCAGGATTAACTGGCGTATTATCTGGGAATGAAGTGAATCCCGCACTGATGTAATGAGAGAAAACGTGTTTATTTTGAAGGGCGAGTGGTTTCTAATGGAGCGGCTCAAGCTGACGGATGAAAGGAACAGTTTGTCTTGCTTTGTTATTTGCCGTTCTTTTGATGGTGAAAGGACACATACACTATATATACAATTATAATACACATATGCTCATAGTCTCTTTCTGTACACACTCACACAGACACACAAACACATCAATCTCAAGCCCCTCCGAAAAGAGATTTAAGAATCAACCTCAATATATTTGTGAAGAAGTGAAATATAGAAGAAGAGGGAGCGAGAGACAGATAGACGGCCATTGATGTGTAAATGTACAATAAATAATTCAACAGCGAGTCAGGATGAACTGTGATGTTCTCAAACTCTTTCTCTGTTTATTTTCTCAGTTTTTGAGGAACAGCCCTTTTTCCTCCATGACTTCTTTTCACTTTCCTTTGCTTCTATTATTTTTTAGAGATTTGACTCTTTTATCAAAAGAAACACATTTTTAAAAATCCTTTTCTTAGTATTTCTCAGTATTTTGGTCTTGTCGTCTAGTAAAAATATCTAAATACCCATAAAGCAAAATAAATGTACTTGAAAAGCAAAATGGCATAAGATGCCTAATGCCTCAATGCCTAAAATAAATTTATATATATATATATACAGTATATATTTTATTAATTTCTTATTTTATTTGATTTAAAAATAAACTATATAATTGTTTGTATTATTTAATTAAAAAATTTTTTTTTAGAACTATAGGTAATTGTTTATTTAATTACATTTTTTATTATATATATATTTTATTATTATTTTACTTTATTTAATTTTATTTAGTTTAGTTTAGTTTTGATTTATTTTATTTTAAAGACAAAGCAGGTGTTTTTTTACTGGAAAAACAAGACCAAAAAACAAATAAAGCGAATGATTTTATACAGTGTAAATTTTGCCACTATGTATCACTATGTGTCTGTCCTTGAATCAAAGCCATGAGTTTGTTTTTCTTCAGCGGTTACAGGAATGCAAAGAATCCATGCATGCACTGGCATCAAAGCTCTCTTTACCTTGGGATGTAAATATTGTAGCTCAATTTTCCGGTTTGTTTGAGCCCTTCATCATGTATGTACAGTATAAACACACACCATGTGTGTCTGTCTGCTGGATGTTTGACATCCAAGAGAGATTCAGCTCAGAGATATGTCACTATGTATCAGTTTAATTATGATGTGTTTACATTCCATACTGTACATTTATCAAGAATGTGTGTGTGTGTGTGTGTGTGTGCGCATGCGTGCGCGTGTGTGTGTGTGTGTGAGTGTGTGTGTGTGTGATAGGATCAAGTGGAAGAGGGTTGTATCAGTCCAGCTTACAGAGCTTAAGATCTTCATTGAAATCCCACCATAATTGAGAGAGAGAGAGAGAGAGAGAGAGAGAGAGAGAGAGATGACCAATGTAAAACCACCACCCCCCCCAAAAATAAACAGATTCACTATTATGCCAGACTTCTTTTTATCTGTAGACCTACTGTAATGTAAGTAGCAGCATTAAAATTTTTAATATTTTTAAAACGTTCACAAGCCTGACAAAGTCAGTTGTCACTGAAAGATGCATTTTATTATTTACAACCATTTACAATCAATTGACCATTATTTATTGTTTCCCCTTTAAAGTGCCCCTATATGCTTTTTCTAATATTTCCTTTTATGCATTGTGGATTGTGAATGTAAAATTTCAAAGATCAAAGTGCAGATTAATGGAGTTTTTGTCTCTTAAAAGAAAGAAATGATTCTGAACTGAAACGAGTCGTCAGTAATTCAGTCTCACTTCCTGCTGAACCTTCGCAGGTTTGTAACTAATTTGCATAATGCCCGCCTCTGGTCTTGATTGGCTGGTCTTGATTGGCCCTCAAACACTGTAGTGTATCTGAGACTGGAAGAGTTTGGTTCGTGTTGTTCGTGTCGAGAAGACGCTGTTTTCTGCTGACAAAGCAAATCCACTTTGATGAGATTGATACGGTAAAACCCACGCCATTGTTACTGTTCATATCACTGTATATCAGGAGCTGAGATTCAGATATGATAATGAGCGTTTGCTTTCTGACCAATCACAGCAGACTGGGCCGTCTGACCAATCAGAGCAGAGAAGCTCTCAGAGAGGCGGGGTTTAGAGAGACTTTCTAGAAGCGTTTCAGACACTGAGAGAAAAGAGCTGATGCTGCAAGGGATACTATGAGAAAATCTGTGTTTTTTACCTTGAATGCATGTAAAGCTATTGTAGGAGACTCAAAAACTAAATTAGGAGCCATTAAAATAGCACAATGAGGCACTTTAAAACACACACACACTATGAAGAGGAGTAAACAGTGTTGGTGTAAATGTGTGCTGAAAGCTGATAACAGATGAAGGTGTTAGCGATGCGAACACAAATACATTTCTGCGTGACTCATAACACAGGCGGGTGAAAGGTGTGTGTTCACACACAGCTCTGGGACACCAGCCAAAGCTGTCTGGAGTGTGTGACAGAAAGTGACAAAATGAAGAAGAGAGGCTTATCGTGCTGTTGTAGAGTAAAAAGGAGCCTGGATGAATCAGATTAAAACATCTGTGTGGACTCGTGCACACACACACACACACACACACACACACCACAAGATCCAGCGATATCTTCAGCACAAACACAGAGAAAAACGGGATCTGGAAGGAGAACGAATTGAAGAACCACAACAGAGAGAGAAAGAATGTGTGTGTGTGTGTGTGTGTGTGTGTGTGTGTGTGTGTGTGTGTGTGTGTGTGTGTGTGTGTGTGTTACAGATGGCATCCAGTTTCTGCTATAATAAGACATAATAAGATGAGGTTTGGACTGGTCCTGTTTTTCTCTCCCACACTTCATCCGTTTACCGTCTCCTTTTCTGCAAGACGATCGTTTTATTCAGCA
>JAPDVR010000010.1:2074443-2096943 GCA_026230005.1 Gila orcuttii | reverse complement strand
CTACTAGCTGGCCTCCGTTACACTCACCCCCCATAACCTCACTCCCATCCGGGTCACGGCACCAATGTAACCCCTCCACCCGGGTCCTACTCGCCCCGCTCTGTGCGGGCCTCGAACCCGGGTCTCCGGTGTGAGAGTCATCCCTAACAAGGAGGCTAAAGACTGCAGCCTCTAGCATCTGTCGCTAGTGCGCCTATTGAGATCAGAGGAGTGAGGTTTACTCACACAGCAACTACTAGCTGGCCTCCGTTACATATGTGCATACGAACTTGGTGATTATTAAAACAGTATATTATATATAGTATAAATGTGTATAGTATGGTTGAAATCTAAACATAGGCTACTACATCCGACTGATAGACACAGATTAATTTCGGAACGAAACACATGACCGACTCAACAACACTCAACTGATTTGTTCAAAAACACTGATTCACTCAGGAACTAAACACTTCCATACTGTCACACACCGATCAAGTCGAACACACCTTCTCTTTATGAGTGAGTCATTAACTTAACAGGGCTCTCAAGTCTCACGCATTGGGCGTGAGACACACGCATTTCAACCCGTTCACACGCCACACCTTGTATTTCTCACGCTGAGGATTAAGGGAACTTGTCCCGCTATACAATTAATGGACGAGGCGCAGGCAAACGGAGGGAAGTTCTCTGCCGAGTTCATAGCATCTGTCTCGAGTTATACAGAGTTAAATGCTAGCTACCAGCCAATCAGAAATTAGAATTAGTTGTTTCCGGGTAAATTATGTGTTCCCGCTGCAAGCACGTTCGTTACTAGACAACACGCGCACACACGGAGTGGAAGTTGAAAGAGCACGATCTGATGAATGCGGTTTGCGGAGCTCTTCATTTATTTTAATTTTTTTAGCATTTTGAATTTACGATTCCTGGACGAAATCTCTTGCCTGTGATCAAAGACAGTGAGAGCTGATGTTGAGGAGTATAGACAAATTCGTGCTAAATTATTTTTGATGCATTCAAAAACTCTCCAACTGCTTTTAAAGGGGTCATCGGTTGCAAAATACACTTTTATATGGTATTTGCAAATAAATGTGTCTTTGCAGTGTGTGGACACAATCACCATGCAATGAAAAAAATCCATTCACTTTTTTTTAATCCTCAAAAAGTTGTTGCTCATTATCATTTAAAGAGACATGCACCGAAACGGGTCACTGTGAACAGAGCTGTTTTTGAAGAGGTAAAAAGGGTGTTGTTTTACACAACCATTGAGAAATTTTAACCAAAGTGTGTTACAAACTTTACATGAAGACCCAAAAGAATCATACCAACTTGTGGAAAATGGGCATCCGATGACCCCTGTAAAGGTGACCGGTTTGGGTCTTGACATACATGCTCAGGGCAAGTTATGACACAATGTTATGTACATTGAGCACTGATGTTCAGTTGGCTTGTTTGGGGTCAAATTTATTTTTATTTTTCAATAAATTTGTATTTTTTAAATATAACTATGTATTTTATTTGGATGAATTTGTCTTTTTATCAGATTTACCAATTGTTTTAATTTCCATTTGTGCTGGTCAATTATGAACAACAGGCAAAATTGAACTGCTAGCACAAATTGAAGCGAATTTGGTTGGGTCGAGGGACCGCTGCTGCAAATATTTGGGTGGCCCTAACAGATCTCACTCTAAACTTTTGCTAAAACTTGAGAGCCCTGCATTAACTCAATCAATTCTTTCAAAACTGATGATTCATGCAGGAGCAAAACAAGTGACTGTATTAATGAGTGACTCACTGAATCATTCACTCAACTGAGTTGTTCAAAAACACTGATTCATGCAGGAGCAAAACAAGTGACTGTATTAATGAGTGACTCACTGAATCATTCACTCAACTGAGTTGTTCAAAAACACTGATTCATGCAGGAGCAAAACAAGTGACTGTATTAATGAGTGACTCACTGAATCATTCACTCAACTGAGTTGTTCAAAAACACTGATTCATGCAGGAGCAAAACAAGTGACTGTATTAATGAGTGACTCACTGAATCATTCACTCAACTGAGTTGTTCAAAAACACTGATTCATGCAGGAGCAAAACAAGTGACTGTATTAATGAGTGACTCACTGAATCATTCACTCAACTGAGTTGTTCAAAAACACTGATTCATGCAGGAGCAAAACAAGTGACTGTATTAATGAGTGACTCACTGAATCATTCACTCAACTGAGTTGTTCAAAAACACTGATTCATGCAGGAGCAAAACAAGTGACTGTATTAATGAGTGACTCACTGAATCATTCACTCAACTGAGTTGTTCAAAAACACTGATTCATGCAGGAGCAAAACAAGTGACTGTATTAATGAGTGAGTCACTGAATCATTCACTCAACTGAGTTGTTCAAAAACACTGATTCATGCAGGAGCAAAACAAGTGACTGTATTAATGAGTGACTCACTGAATCATTCACTCAACTGAGTTGTTCAAAAACACTGATTTGTGCTGGAACAAAACAAGCAACTATTTACAAGTCAAATATCTATATATATTTAATTCTTTTTTTATAATTTACTCAACTTCATGATTTTCTTCCACATCCTGACTGCTCTTTTCCATGGGGACGGATGTTTTTGAGCCCTAAAAAGTAAAAAAAAAAAAAAAAAGTTAAAAGTAATCAGTATGACGCATGCACTATATTCCCGTGACAGCTTTGTGTAAGAAACAGACTGGAATGTAGTTTAGGACTGTGACTAGACTGTGCATTAAATCCCTGAGAATAAACACACATTCCTATTGACAACTGTACAAAAGATATCATTCTGTTCTCACATGACCACTTTAGTGACACACACACACACACACTCACACACACACACACACTGCGTCCCCTTGGAATTATAAGGTTCTATCTGACATTTTTGTCAAAATTGAGTTATTCACATATTCTTATTCTGTGACCACTTCTTTACATTATGTGATGTTGTTTTTTAAGTTGTGTACATTTTGGAACTTTTTATTTAGAAAATAAAAATGTTATTTCTACACAGTCAAATGGAATGCAAAAACTTTAAAGCTCAATATCTCAAAACTGCTCAGAACGCAGATAGAACCTTATAATTCCAAGGGGACGACTGGTTGTGTTCAGAGAATGCTGTTTATTAGCTCTTGGAGACAAAAACACTGTTAAATGATTTATTTGTTCCACTATTTGCGAGTAAATGGTTTCATTATAATCCTCCAGCGCGGACAGAGGGAGAACACACACAGCGGGCCACAGCTAGCGCACACAGCATTATAAAACACACTGTGCATATAAACCAGCCCTGCCTCGTGTTTCTTAGCCACACACTCTCAGAGACGACTGATGCGTTAGCTAATAAACAGCAGTTCTCTTAACAGCTCGTAAACCGAAGAGCAGATTAGAGCATCTCCTCACAATCCAGCCTCTGAAGTGTGTGAGGTGTGTGAGGTGTGATGAAGAACGGTGATTATGATGAAGAACAGGGATGATGATGATGATGAAGACCTGATGATGATGATGATGATGATGATGAAGAACAGTGATGATGATGATGATGATGAACAGTGATGATGATGAAGACCTGATGATGATGAAGAACAGTGATGATGATGAAGAACAGGGATGATGATGATGATGATAATGATGAAGAACAGTGATGATGAAGACCTGATGATGATGATGATGATGAACAGTGATGATGATGAAGACCTGATGATGAAGAACAGTGATGATGATGAAGAACAGGGATGATGATGAAGAACAGTGATGATGATGAAGAACAGGGATGATGATGATGATGATGAAAAACGGTGATGATGATGAAGAACAGGGATGATAATGATGATGATGATTAAGACCTGATGATGATGATGATGATGATGATGAAGAACAGTGATGATGATGATGAACAGTGATGATGATGATAAAGAACAGTGATGATGATGATGATTAAGACCTGATGATGATGATGATGATGATGAAGAACAGTGATGATGATGATGAACAGTGATGATGATGAAGAACAGTGATGATGATGATGATGATTATGAACAGTGATGATGATGAAGAACAGTAATGATGATGGTGATGAAGAACAGTGATGATGATGATGATGATGATGAAGAGCAGTGATGATGATGATGAAGAAGACCAGTGATGATGATGATGAAGAGCAGTGATGATGATGATGAAGAACAGTGATGATGATGATGATGATTATGAACAGTGATGATGAATAACAGTGATGATGATGAAGAACAGTAATGATGATGATGATGAAGAACAGTGATGATGATGATGATGATGAAGAGCAGTGATGATGATGATGACGAAGAGCAGTGATGATGATGAAGAGCAGTGATGATGATGATGATGAAGAACAGTAATGATGATGATGAAGAACAGTAATGATGATGATGATGAAGAACAGTGATGATGATGATGAAGAGCAGTGATGATGATGATGATGATGATGATGATTATGAACAGTGATGATGATGAATAACAGTGATGATGATGAAGAACAGTAATGATGATGATGATGAAGAACAGTGATGATGATGATGATGAAGAACAGTGATGATGATGATGAAGAGCAGTGATGATGATGATGAAGAGCAGTGATGATGATGATGATGATGATGATGAAGAACAGTGATGATGATGATGATGAAGAGCAGTGATGATGATGATGAAGAGCAGTGATGATGATGATGAAGAACAGTGATGATGAAGAGCAGTGATGATGATGAAGAACAGTGATGATGATGATGATGAACAGTGATGATGATGATGAAGAGCAGTGATGATGAAGAGCAGTGATGATGATGAAGAACAGTGATGATGATGATGATGATGAAGAGCAGTGATGATGATGATGAAGAGCAGTGATGATGATGATGAAGAACAGTGATGATGAAGAGCAGTGATGATGATGAAGAACAGTGATGATGATGATGATGAACAGTGATGATGATGAATAACAGTGATGATGATGAAGAACAGTGATGATGATGAATAACAGTGATGATGATGAATAACAGTGATGATGATGAAGAACAGGGATGATGATGATGATGATGATGAAGAGCAGTGATGATGATGATGATGAAGAGCAGTGATGATGATGATGAAGAACAGGGGAAACAGGCAGCCGTTACAACATTACACTAGTGCACATTTATCCGGCTAGTTTATGCTAGTTGGTTAGTGCAGGGGTTTTGTGGATGTATATATATTTTTCTAACAGTTTAGTGAGTAAATATTTGTTTGTGTGTGTGTGTGTGTGTGTGTGTGTGTGTGTGCGCGTGCATGTGTGTGTGTGTGTGTGTGTGTGTATAAACTGCAGAAAAATTCCAACTGTGTTTATTAAGGGGTTCTATGCAGGAATTTAATACAAACGCCCAATGCATTTTTATTTATTTGCTGAAAGATGATGCATGTTGGGGCAGAAATGAAAGCCAACAGTGGGTCAGAGAGAGAGATGTGTGTTCGCAGTGTTTCGTCCACCGGGAAATCAACACCCCTCCTGCTAAACGCAGATAGAGACGCTTTCATACGAGTGTGTTTACACTCCCGCGGGAGGCTTCGTCAGGCCAGCGAGCGTGGGCTTGTTCTGCGGGGAACATTGGGCTCTTTCAGCGCTGTAACGGTTCTACGGACCCGGAGCCAAACAAAACGAGGCGACTTACAGTAAAAACATCACTCAAATGATATCCAGCAAGCGGTGTTGAACACACACAGACACACACTCAGTTTTAACACCAGAAGCAAAAGACATGAATATCTTAGATGACGTGGGAGTGAGTAAATTATCAGGAAATTAATTCTGAAGTGAACTAATCCTTTAAGTTTTAGCAAATTTGTTTTGTTTTTGAAAACTTTTTCCAAAATATTTATTTAGCTTTCATTTATTTTTCTGTTTTAGTTTTAGTACTTCAGCTTAAGACTAATTTTCTTCAGTCTTTTCTTCCTCTATTGTGACGTATATCCGAGTGAAACGCTTCAAGAACACATGTGGGCGGAGCTTGATTTTGTCTGTGGGGAATTGATTGGATGGTTGTGGTTTGCTATTGGCTGATCTCATGTGAGTGACAGGTCGCCCCGCCCTCGTCAAAAGAGGAGAGATGAGGGGAAGTTATTCTGATTCAAGATAACGAGACTCGAGACACATGAATTTAAAACAATAATGATGTGTGTGGATGAATCATTTATAATTAACACTGCAATATTCCATAAAAAATAAGAATGGTCCATTTTGAGTTCAGTTTTTCATCTAATATTTGTTTTATTTCAGCTTAGTTTTAGTTAACAATAACAACACTGATGTCCAAAGTTACTCTACAACAGTGTTAGGGAAAGTTACTTTGAAAAGTAATGCATTACAATATTGCGTTACTCCCTTAAAAGGTAACTAAATGCTTTACTTGGTTACTTTTAAAGAAAAGTAATGCGTTACATTACTTTTGCATTACTTTTCCTCACATGGGCTTGGCTTGTTTGTTATGTTTTGTTGTTTTAAAAAAATATATATATAGTTTTTTTTTGGGGCAAATGTTCTAGATTTTAAGTTCTATATTCTGTCCAAAATTGTAATAATAAGGATGACTCAAGTTCAAGTTTAACTGAATCATCAGCTAGTACATTGGTCAATAAAGTGAGATTAAATGCATAAAAAAAAATTGTTTTGTTTAACGTTTAATTACTGGAGCTTTTCGTAGTATTCTGATTTTGCATTTCACTGATTTTATTAATTTTGAAGAATTCTGAATCTGTTTTTTGGCCAGTGAGATGAGTAAATGCTCACATTTAATCTAGAATTACAATAACAATCAATTTACTCTCAATTTCCCTCAACATGAGGACAGGAGAGCTGTCAGTCAATAAATGGGAAGACAAAGTAACTTGCGTAACTTATTTGAAAAATTAACTGATATTTTGTTGCAAATTTAAAAGTAATGTGTTACTTGAAAAAAGTAATCAGATTACGTAACTCAAGTTACTTGTAATGCGTTACACCCAACACTGCTCTACACACACTTTCCTGTGACTTTCAGCTGACAATTCATATTGAATATGTTAGTTAGCATCAGTAAATTGTTTTTCTGTTGGCACTGGAATCAGATCTGTGGTACAACACTCAATCTCTATACTCATCAACACACTGTGGGTTCATCCTCACTTATCATCCAGCGGTGGCAATCACACAAAGCTTCTGGATCAGCGTATTCTTAGAAACCATAAATGGTTGCCAGGGACAACCGCTGGAGGCTGAGACGGCCCGCTCGGATCAAACCGCCTGTGGGCCTCAAAGGGCCGCTTTAAACAGCCTGTGAAAGCTTGCTCTTTCACTGGCTAATAGGTTTCCTTAATGTTGCCGGTTTTTTATTTTACTTTCAGCATCTTTCACACTTTGGTCTAACAGAGAGAAAAAAGAAACAGGAAATGGGGGAACTGGATTTGGAAACGTTAGGAAATGCTCATGACCATCATATTATATTATATTATATTATATTATATTATGTTAAATTCATTCAAAAGTTTGAAGTCAGTAATGTTCTTTTCTAAGAAATTAATATTTTTATTCAGCAAGGATGCTTTAAATTAATCAAAAGTGCCAGTAAAGACATTTATAATGTTATAAAATATTCTATTTCAAATAAATGCTGTTCTTTTGAACTTTCTATTCATCAAAGGATCCTTCTTTTCCAAGAGCAATATAAAATATATCATAATCATAAATGTTTCTTGAGCATCAAATCATCATATTATAGTGATTTCTGAAGGATCATGTGACACTGAAGACTGGAGTAATGATGCTGAAAATTCAGCTTTGATCACAGGAATAAATTACACTTTACTATATATTCACACAGAAAACAGCTGATTTACATTGTAATAATATTACACAATTTTACTATATTTTTGATCAAATAAATGCAGCTTTGGTGAGCAGAAGAGACTCTTTAAAAGCATTAGAAATCTTACCAACCCCAAACTTTTGAACGATAGTGCATATTAACTCAGTTTTACTATTCAGCCTTTTTAAGTTTATAATTATAAGCAGCTCATTGTAATTAATAAATTGCACTGTTTGATTTAAGGACATTTTTGTGACTTTTTTAATGAGAATAAACAATATAAATATAGTTTTATTTATAATTATTTAAGATCAATTCATGTAAAATCTGTCAAAACCAGAGCAATGTGACATGTGCCATATTTTAACCTAAATGTTTTTTATTTTATTTTTTTCCATAGATTTGACTATCAAGAGCTGCTCCACAACTCCACCTTCTGTCTGGTTCCTCGCGGTCGACGCTTGGGCTCGTTCCGGTTCCTCGAGTCTCTGCAGGTAAAACATTTATAAATTCACCTGAAAACTGAACACGCTCCGGGAACACTTTATAATAATGGTCCTTCATTAATAAGGAACTATGCAGGAAGTTATGCAGGACTAATGAGTAGTTCTACATTATTACCTTATTATTACATTAATAGCTACTACTATTAACTAATGTAGAAACAAGCTTAACTAACCAGTAATATCACATTTAGGAGATAGTTCCTTATTATGTAATCAATAATTACTTAATGAGAGTAGCCACATTAATAACTATTAACTGACAAATCATAAAGAACATTATGGTGTGTCTGAGACGTAATCAGTCATCATTTTTACTCTGATATATTCATCACTAGTGGTCCTGAAGAGTGAGTAGGTACTCGAGTAATTAGTGATGCATTTTATGACCATGTTCTGAGTAAAAAAAGACAATCTTCAAGAACTACTAATGATCTAGACCATTATTTTAAAGTGAAAAATATGTTTTTCACTATAAAATAATGGTCCAAATCAATAGCAGTTCCTGCAGAGTCACTTGGTAACACTTGAGTTATTAGTGATGCATTTTATGACCATGTTGAGAGTAAAAAAAGACAATTGCTAACATCTCAGACATGTTAATGTTGTGATTAATTAGTAATTATTTATAATTTGTCATAATTAGTTCTTAATGATATTCCTATATCCTATTCGATATTCCTTACTGGTTAGTTTGTTTCTACATTAGTTAATAGTAGTTAGCTGAAGTGTTAATGTAGAACTACTTATTAGTCCTGCATAGTTACTTATTAATGAAGGACCATTATTCTAAAGTGTTGTTACCCACAATCCCGTTAGAGATGTGAGGAAGGTCTGGTGGATTATGAAAACAGTCTCGGAGTCTCCCGGATAAACTGCACATTAGCCTGCGAGTGGAAAACCTTCCCAGGCGTGTGTATTCTTGTATATTCCTGGACGTCCTGCTGGTGTGTGTGAAAGGGCCGGAAGCTCTCGCTGAATGCATGAATCCGCAGAACGCTGGGTTTGGCAACGTCTCGACCCTCACACCGATTCCCTCGCATTTACTCCACATAAGCTCCTGTCTGAGCTCCAGAGATCTCTTTTCTTTGGAGGGAGCCAAAGCCACAGAAAGAACTGGCAATTACAAGCCGTGTGGAAAGTTCTAGAACAGACGGAGGTTCTCAGACATCACAGGCCAAGAAGCTCCTGACCGGCACTCGCGGAAAAACAGGTACGAAAGCTGTCACTGGGCTGGAGCCTAAAGGCTGTATACTGGTACATTAAAGGTACAATATGTAAGAATTTTGTATCAAAATATCCAAACTTACTTGTATATAAAAACTTAAATATACATAACTTACTGTAATTTAATATTAAATATTTATATTTTTATAATAATAATAATAATACATAAGTCTTATATAGCGCTTTCCAAGGAACTCAAAGACGCTTTACAAATGAAACAAACAAACAAACAATGATGAGAGTGTTATTATAGATTGTAGGCGAGCTGTAGTTATAGTTATAGTTAAATATTTGTTTTTCAGTTTAAATAATCTGTTTTTTGTTTTTTATTACAGTGATGAGAATGATCCTCTCATGTTTTACTAAATGGTATAATGGTCCTCAAATGGACTTAAAAGTACAATATGTAAGAATTTTGTATCAAAATATCCAAAAAACACTTTATATTTATTTCATTTGTGTACTTCCATTATCCTTAATGTTTCCAAGAATTTGTAAATTCAGAAAAATTCACAATTCTAAAAAGTGGCCGTTCATGTTCACTTGTCGCCTGTCAATGACGTATTATCCGCGTTATCCCAGGTTTCCGCTCGTACTGCCGTAGTAACCATGGCGACAGACGTGGACAACTGCGTTATGTCTAGCGGCGCGCTCACGCTGTTGTTGTTTCGTTCAAACGTTATGGATCATGGCAAGCAGACTTTTGGACAAAAGGAGAACTAAAATGATGATCAATATCAGCGTGGCGTTTTCGAGATGCCAAAGAGCTAGCGTCCGCGACTCACTTCCACTCGCTCCTGCATTAGCTTTATTAGACAGGGGAGCGAATCTACATAAAACTAATCAATGTTATATAGCTCAACATGATGAAATGTTAGAATATGATCAGTATGTTATGCTAACATTGATCTAGCTTACTGCTAGTCTCATACAGACGAACTAACACATAGAATAACATTATAACTTTAACACACTCAAATGCAGTTTAGTGTGATAGTGTAACGTTAGACCGAGAGAATCAGCGCTGCGTTCCCGCACAAGCTCCACTCGTCTAATAAACTGACGTGTGTGAGTAATCCAGCACTTGTGTGTAACGTTAGTTCGGTAGAATGAAATGTCCTTATTCTTTTATATCCGCGGGACTCGCGTGTGAAATCTGTCTCTCGTTAGCAATCATCCCTGCTATATACCTCAGTCATGCTAAAAATATTAATATTTTCACTCATCCATAAACATTATTATATCCATCAGCTTGACAGCAAGTCCCATCATTCCCCTCATCACTGCATCATCAATCTACGCCTTTGTTATTGTAAGAGGTTAGCAACACCTAGTGGTGAAAAACAATTACATATTGTAGATTTAAAGTATAAATATTAGTATCTAAAGTATAAATATTAGTATCTAAAGTGTAAATATTAGTACCTAAATGAAACAAAAGTGTTTCTTTTGAAAAGATACCACACCAGTGACAGCTTTTGTATCTTTTTTTCTGAGAGTGGGGGATAAAATTGGGATTTCGGATCAAAGGTTTTAAAGTCCTGAATCTAGTCAATGTTCTCTTTAGTTTTTTCAGCAGTAAATGGGCATTTCTATTCTCAAGCGAAGAGAATGTGTGAGTGACATAATGCCTTTTTTTGATCAATATCCATATTCCTGTAATTAAGATTAATTCTCATCAATCCCTTTTGCAGATTTAGTATCTAAAAACACAATTAGAATGTATTTCAATGCAATTTCGCATGTCCAAATTCAAAAGAATGAATTTTCAAAATATTTTAATATATTTATTTTAAATATATTACTTTGGAATTCTGTCTAGTCTGCCTGGAAGAGCTTGGAATTATATTGATAATAAAATACATAAAATAAAATAAAATAAATGCAGTCACGGGTGTGTGTTACAGTAAATAAGTTAACATTTAATATAAAACTGTCACAGTCTTCGTCTGCACCTGTCTGTCTTAGTCTTCACTACACTACCCAGAATCCCTCTTGTTTCCACACCTGAACTCACTCCCTCAATCATCCACCTGTTCAGCGTTATCATCATCTGTGTCACCTGTCCTCACCTTGTTATGTTTGATTTGTGCTTGTATTTAGTTCCCTCAGTTCATTCAGTCTGGGTCGGTTGTTAGTCTTTCATAGTAGTTAGTGTGAGTTTTGTCTGCCCGTTTGCCTGCCTGTACCTGTTTGGAGTTTGTTATGAGTAAATCTTTGCATTGGAGCCTTCTTGCCTTGAGTCCTCTTTCAACCCGCACGACACCGTGACAAAAACATTATCAAATTGAACACCAATAAATATAGCTCATTATTCTAACTATAGGCTATTTATGGTTCTGAAGCTACGTGGCAATTAAAATAAAATTAAACTTCAGGATTTTTCCCTGTTAAGGGTATAAATTAGATCCATAAATATATTATTAATACTTCTCAGAATAACACTGCATAATATATCATAGTAAATTTTCCTACAGTGGCCTTTTTGTGGTTTCCAAACAATGTGGCAATTTAAAATACAATTAAAAAATATATATAATAAAAATAAAATAAATTTAATTTAATTAAAAATGTAATTATATTTAAATAACATATTTATTATTAAATGTTATCAGATTGAACACTAATATGTTCATTATCCTAACTGTAGGCTGTTTAAGTGGCAATTAAAAATAAAATGAAACTACATGATTTACCCCAGTTCAAGGTATGAATTAGATCCTTCTGTTTTAAGTGGCTAAATATTATAATGTAATTAACAATGTAATTTTTGTGATTTTTAAAAATAATATGCATTTTTTGTCTCTTGCATAGATAAAAACTACAAAAATAAAATAGAATTAAACTATAAAATTAAAACATAAAAAGAATAAAAGATAATATGTGGTCATGCGTAGTTTCTAATTCGAACGTGGCTCACCCAATCCGTTTTATAAATGTATATGGGTCACAAATACATGAGTTTAAATAAGATATCTCTGTAAACTCCCACATGACACATGTCTCGAATCTCACGCCGTCTCTTGTGTGTGTGTGTGTGTGTGTGTGAGTGAGCGAGAGAGAGAGAATTGAATTTTGAAAAGAACTTTATTCACAATAATTCGCACAACGCTTACAATAAATACACAATAAATAAATAAATAAAATCAATAAATAAAACACACATTAAAGCAACACACAGGGAAAAAAAAACTACAAAGAAAAAACTAAATCCTCTCCAGAAACCACACACAATGCTCCATAACTAGACCAAATCATCTCAAAAGTAGATAAATCTTCCATAGTTTTATAAAACTTAAAATCAATCAAAACTCTTGATTTAACCAACATTGAAAAAACCTCAGTGATGCTTTGGCAAGACTTTTTCTAATTTTATTTTTCCTACTAGTATATATTGCCAGTTTTGCTTGTCCCAAAATAAAATTCATCAATTGACAAACATACCTCTTATTCCGACTATATTTAAACCCCAGAATAAAAGTTTTTACAGAAAAAGACTCTTTACAACAGCTGAATATTTCTTTTAATAACCTAAATAATCGTTCTAGTCTGGAACATTGCATAAAAGCATGAAAAACTGTTTCCCTTTGAGAACAAAAGGGACATTCGGAACTAACTTCTGGATTTACAACAGAAATAAATGAGTTAACAGCAATGATACCGTGAAGGATTCTCCACTGTAAATCCCCTGCCCTCTTCGATAATGGCGGCTTATACAGAGATCTCCACTCAGGTTTTACATTTTCATCCAGCCCAAAAAAACATCGCCATGGCGTATCAACCTTTCTTTCAAAATGTGTCTTATTTAAAACCATAACACAAGCTCTATACAAAAAGTTACCTTTAGTTGTCAAAAAGTCCAACCACAAAGATTGCCAATTCTTTAAAAAAAAACCTGTACACCCATCAAGATTAGGTAACAACTTTAGACAAGGAAAAAAATCTTGAGCATTAGGAGTGCTTGTCCCAGAGTGGTAATCCTCTAACATTTGGCTCTCTTCATCTGTGAGAGCTGATCTCAGTTTAAATAAATAAAAAGAAACAAGACGAACAGATTTAATACCCAAAAAATGGGATGCCATCTCTGCGTTCTCCAAATTTGAGCCAGCCACAGTCAACATCTGTCCTAAAGTGACAGTCCTGGATTTTTGGAGAGCAAAACTAACCCCATGTAAATTACAATTGTTCGTTATATCTAGACGTGCTCCAAGTATCAAGGGTTCCTCTAGCAGCCAATGAAGTGAGTATGAACTTTCAGCCTTTTGAATGCGAAACAAACCCCACACTTTAAAAAGGTTTTTATAAAAGTATGGCATCTTTGAAACGTCCATTTTTAAAGGGTTCATCAAAAAAAGGTGTTTGTCCAACCCAAACCCCCCAAAGTTTTGCAATATAGCACAGGCAACAGCCCTCCAACTCACATCAGATGCACCATCAAAAAGTCTCTGTAAAAACTGCAACCGAAAAGCAGCAGTTCTGCTTTGTAAGTTCATAAGTCCTTGTCCACCTTCTTCCTTGGGCAGGAATAAAACACTCTGTTGTACCCAATGTAATTTGTCCCAGAAAAAGTCCACAAGAACCGCTTGAGTTTTCGCTAAAAGTTGCTTTGGAGGATCCACACAAGCCAACCTGTGCCACAGGGAGGATGCAACAAGATTATTTACAACAAGAGTACGTCCTCTGTAAGACATATTTGGAATCAACCATTTCCATTTTTCCAGATGCCCCTTAATTTTTTCACCCACCCCTTCCCAATTTTTCTGTTGAGTTACATCATCACCCAAAAAAACACCTAGATATTTTATCCCTCTATTACCCCAAATTAACCCATCAGGAAGATTTGGTTTGCCATCAACCCACTGACCAACCAACAGTGTCTCACACTTTGTTCAATTTACCTTAGCAGAGGATAACAACATAAAATCTTTAATTAAATTAAGTAAAATTTGTACATCATTTTGTCCACTGATTAAAACCATCACATCATCAGCATAAGCTGACAAAACAATGTTTTTTTTACAATTGGGTAAGCATAAACCACACACCTTTTTTCTTATTTGTTGTAACAATGGTTCAATGGCCAAAGAATAAAGCATCCCAGATAGAGAACACCCTTGTCTTATCCCTCTTTGAACCTGGAACGGAGCGCATAAGCCGCCATTTATCTTCAGTACACTCTCAACTTCACTATAGAGTACTTTGACCTTATCTATGAATCCTTGATTAAAACCAAAAGCTCTCAAAGTCCCCCACAAATAGGAATGTTCAACACGGTCAAAGGCTTTTTCTTGATCCAAAGAGATCAAACCAACGTCTAACTTTAACAATTTTGAAACTTCTAATACATCACGAATCAATGAAATGTTATCAAACATAGATCTACTGCGAACACAATAGGTCTGGTCCGGATGGATGACCTGGTCCAACACTCCAGCCAATCTGTTAGCTAACGTCTTGGAGAGCAGTTTATAATCGCTGCAAAGAAGTGAGACGGGGCGCCAGCTCTTTATCTCAGTGAGATCTCCTCCTTTTTTTGGTATGAGGGTGATTATCGCCCTGCGACAACTCAACGGCATCATACCTTCCGACAGGCTGTCATTCAATACCTGTAATATATCCACTCCCAGCTCCTTCCAGAAAGATTTGTAAAAATCAACTGGGAGACCATCAACTCCTGGAGCCCTCCCAGACTCCATGCCTTGAAGGGCCTTATACAGCTCTCCCAGGCTCAACACACCTGAAAGGGCTGCATTACCCTCTTCAGACATCTGGGGTAAGGAAGTGAAAAAGGCATTTCCTTCATTACGCCCCGACTCAAACTCACTTCTGTATAACTTCTGATAAAAACCAACTGCTCTCCTCCGGATATCAACAGGGTCTGTTAACAACCCCCCATTCTCAGAGCGCAAGGCTTGAATTAAACGTCTTTGCCCATTTTTTTTCTCAAGGCTGAAAAAATATTTGGACGGCGCATCCATTTGAGCTATACTTTGAAATCTTGACCGGACCAGTGCCCCTTGTATTCTATATCCCAGTAGATCATCTAAGCGAGCCTTTTTCCTTAATCCAATTTCTAAATAATACTTACCCCCAGTAGATTCAGCTAACTGTTGACATTTATTTATTTCAGTTTCTAAATTCTCCAAGGATCTTCTTATCTCTCTAGTTACTCTAGTTACGTACTGCTGACAGAACTGTCGAATTTGAACCTTGCCAAAGTCCCACCACTGTTGTAATGATTGAAATTCGTGCTTTGTATTTCTGTAATTCTCCCAAAAAAACTTAAAAGAATCCCTAAAAAACTTGTCACTCAGCAGAGAAATATTAAGATGCCAGTAAGCACTTCTAGGTTTGAGAGAGTTTAAAATAAAACTACATTGCACCATTCCATGATCTGAGAAACCTATCGGAATAATTGAGCATTTATTAAAAATATTAAGATGATGCTTAAACCCATAAACTCTGTCCAATCTAGCAAAAGATATTCCATTATCTCTTGCATGAACCCAAGTATATTGTCTCTCAGTTCCATTTAATTGCCTCCAGATATCACATAATTCATGCTGCTTAATTATGCGAATGAGACGTTTTTGGGAAAGCAAATGAGGTTCAATGTGGTTTCTATCCAGTACGTGTGCAGTACAATTAAAATCACCACCCAAAAATAAATATTCTTCAGAAGAACAGTTTTGCAAAGTAGAACATAATGTGTCTAAAAAAAGCATCCTTTCAACTATGGCAGTTGGAGCATAAACGCAGATAAAAACAAACACATTATTTTCAAAAACAGCTCTTACTTTTAAGAGTCTGCCTTTGATGATTTCATCAAAATCATACGAAATTGGACTAAAGCTTTTTGCAAACATAACGGCAACTCCAGCACTTGTTGAAGTATGATGGCTCAGTACAGAAATGCCCTCAAACTCCCTTGCCCAATCAGCAGCGTTTTTACCATCACTGTGTGTTTCTTGTAACAAGATAACATCGAGGTTCTTCTGTTTTATCACTTCATTCAACATGGCTCTTTTCCTAATGTCTCTGGCACCGTTCACATTCAAGGTAGCCAAACGTACTTCACTCATGGCAAAGGTACACAGAAAGAAGAAAAACAGCCCTCCAACACACAACCGATCATTAGAAGTCATATCTCTTAATCTTTTAAACATCATTATTACTCAACTCCTTATCTAAGCTCCTCACAATCTTCTTCAAACGATACACTTCTCTATTAGTAAAATAACCTTCTGTCATTAGGCTTCTCGTTTTTTCGACAAACTGCTTAATATCAGGGAAAAATTCTTGAACACAGACACCTCTTTTGTTTTTTGTTGCCTTAAGAAACAACTTTATGTCCTCATTACCATAACTTCGTCCAGAAAAATCGCTTTGGAAAAGCACTACACTGGAGTCAGACGACTCACTATCACTTTCAGTCTCCTGATCCTCACTACCTTGTACATCACTTTTTTTGCAAGCTTTTTCACCCTGCGATTGACCAAATTTTTTCCTCTTTTGGGGCACTTTAAACATATTTTTTTCCATCTCTGTAGCAACACAATCTACCTCACAACCCCCCGGCAAAAACGGCAATGTCAAATTCTCTGTAACACCACATTGTTTCTCTTCTGTGTTCCCAGAAAACTGTACCCCAATCACTTTTCCATCATTACTAGTAGTTTTTTCATCGCGTATCATACCTGTGTGCTCTCGATACGTCGAGGTTGAGCCAGCCTCAGCGAAGCCAGCAGCGTCCAGCCCCTCACCGTGGGGATCCTTCCCCGTGCCCACCGACTCCGGCTCAGCCCGGCTCACCCCCGGCGCTTCACAGTTCAACAAAACAGCCTCAGTTGCTTCACTCGTACCGAGAACAGCATTAACATTGTTTTCCTTATTAACTTCATTTTCCTTTAATTTATCCGGACAATTCCGAATTAAATGTCCTGATTTGCCACAACCGAAACACTTTGATTTCGCGGTTGTAACAAATATCACATACTCAAATCCATCCACTCGAAAATTAAGTGAGAATTCTAACTCGGCATCATCTTTAACTATCATATATGCAAAACGCCTAAAAGAAACGACGTGTTTCAAAGAGGGGACTCACTACTGATCGCAATTTTTTTGATTGGGGATACCAGTTTTCCGTAACGAGACAACGCCTGAGTCAATATTTCATCACTAAGAAACGGGGGAACATTGGATAAAGTAACTCTCTTTGATGGCAGTAAGAGGGGAAGCACAGAGACAAATTCATCGCCGATTACAATTCCATGCTCAACTAATTCATTTGCCTTTTCGATACTGTTGAGGAAAATCACCATGGCATTATTCATTCTAGAGGCAGATACAATACACTCGTGCTCCACAACTACTCCAACAGCCATGCAACATTCCTCAACGCCTGCCGCGGACGCCACTTTAACCGCATGGCGCCGCGTGAGTGAACCCAAAATCTGCACACTTTGGGCCGCCATGTTTCCCTGATAAAACAGGTAGCACGAGGCCCCAAAGATCAGAAACAAAAAATAAATAAAAATTAAAGACGAACCCTCCCCCCAAGAAAACACACAACAAAAATAACAGGAAAAAAAGAGAGAAAATTATTCACTTTGGTAATCCACCCACGTCCCGCACTCGCACCCAACAATCACACCGGAAGTGAGAGAGAGAGAGAGAGAGAGAGAGAGAGAGAGAGAGAGAGAGAGAGAGAGAGTGTGTGTGTGTGAGAGAGAGAGACAGAGAGAGTGTGTGTGTGTGTGAGAGAGACACAGAGAGAGAGAGAGAGAGAGTGTGTGTGTGTGTGTGTGTGTGTGAGAGAGAGAGAGAGAGAGAGAGAGAGAGTGTGTGTGTGAGAGAGAGACAGAGAGAGTGTGTGTGTGTGTGAGAGAGACACAGAGAGAGAGAGAGAGAGAGTGTGTGTGTGTGTGTGTGAGAGAGAGAGAGAGAGAGAGAGAGAGTGTGTGTGTGTGTGTGTGTGAGAGAGAGAGACAGAGAGAGAGTGTGTGTGTGTCTGTGTGTGTGCGTGTGTGTGTGTGAGAGAGACAGAGAGAGAGAGAGAGTGTGTGTGTGTGTGTGTGTGTGTGAGAGAGAGAGACAGAGAGAGAGTGTGTGTGTGTGTGTGTGTGTGTGTGTGTGTGTGTGTGTGTGTGTGCACACGTGTGTGTGTGTGTGTGTGTGTGTGTGTGTGTGTGTGTGTTCCTCGACACACTAGTGCAAGCATTAGCACACATGTATCAGTGGTCGTGAAGCACCGGCTCCTGATCTCGGAGTGTTTAGATGAACACCTGGAGCGCGTCGCTGTGTTTAGGAAGAAAGTGTGGCTACACACTCCTGTTTGATCTCGGCCCGTTCTTAGGATTGCACTCTCTTGTGATTTAATTAAAAAGACCAGAATACCAGCTGAACGACGGAAAAAGGCAAACAAGGAGTCTGGGAGGAAAAGTAGAGCAACATCAAGAAGGAATAGTAAACAGGAGCGATGGAGTGAAACTGCACTTCAATAAATCATGGACTCCTGCGTCTCTGCCGTTCAGACGGGGTAATTAACACATCTGTGTGTGTGATTAGAGTGCGGTGTGATAACAGTCACGAACTGGCCCCTCCGAGACTCCGTACACACACAGACCGCTTCATCACACGCTAGATATTCGATCTCATAACCTTGCCTAAAGGGGAAACTCTGATGCACTATATTTCAGTGCATTTGGGGTGAACTTGGTGTGTGTGTGTGTGTCAGCAGATGAATTGTTTGTGCTGATGCTAAATATAGTCTACGCCACGCTCTGTCCTCACAGGCCGCTTGTATCCCAGTGTTACTCAGTAACGGATGGGAATTACCTTTCTCTGATGTCATCCAGTGGAACCAGGCCGTCGTCGAGGGCGACGAGAGGCTGTTGCTACAGGTAACAGCCCTTCCCGCTCTTTCTCCTGAAGAGGAACATAAGGATGAAAAAAGATGCTAATTAAAACATATGATGATGTTCTTAGATTCTGTGACTTTCACGATTTGTATCATAGTTTAATTAAATAGTCTTGCTGCTGCTTTGTGACATTAATGTTTGGTGAACTTTTCATCAGTTATGTCTCACGAACTAACAATGACATTCATTATGTTACAAAAGATTTCTATTTGAAATAAATGCTGCTTCTTTTATCATCAAAGAATCCTGAAAAAAAAGTCATGGTTTCCATGAAAATTTTAAGCAGCACAACATCGATAATAATCATAAATATTTCTTGAGCATCAAATCATTATTATACTGATTTCTGAAGGATCATGTGACACTGAAGACTGGAGTAATGATGCTGAAAATTCAGCTTTGATCACAGGAATAAATTACTCTTCACTATATATTCACATAGAACATAGCTGATTTACATTATAATAATATTTCCCTTTTTTTATTTAAAAAATACAGTTTTGGTGGGCATGGGAGACTTTTGAAAAACTAAAAAAAAAACATTTTAAAGATTAATAATGCTATTGTTCATTGTTAGGCTTCATGTTTTATTGCATTGATGTTAAGTAACTATGGATACAGAATATATATATATATATATATATATATATATATATATGCCAACCATAATAAGATGATGAGAAATCTGGTGTGAATTAGCACTTTTGCAAATTAATTTGTCCTTTATTTGTACATTAGCATGATACACAAATGGCATGAAATATTAATTTAAATTATTTTATTAGCTGATTTTAGTTGAAAACGGTGTCGTTTAGAAGTAGTAGCTCTCAGTGCAACAGACTTTAAACACAGCTGCACATGTGTGTGTGAGAGAGTTTGTTTGTGGAGGAGGTCGACAGGTAAAATCCACTGAGGTTTAGGATTTACACCAATGATCTTCTATGATTCTGTCACTGATCCTCGGGTTCCGTTTGTACAAATTGTTGCACATTCATTTAATTCAGATTTTTGCAATCGCAAGTTAAAAGGCATTTGGTTGTGGATAGTTGTGCATGCATGTGTTCATTATTTTGAGACTAAATTCATCCCATACTGAAACACAGCTGTAGTGTAAACGAACGGGCAAAACGCATAAAAGTCTTTCGTTTTTAGTTTGGCGTAAGTAGCTTACATTGTAGTTTCTCTCAGTGCAACAGACTTTAGTCACAGCTGCACATGTGTGTGTGAGAGAGGTAAACTCGACTGGGTTTTTGGACTTACTCAATGATCCTCTCTGATTCTGTCACTGTTCCTCAGGTTCCGTCTACGGTGCGGGCGGTTTCCCCGGACCGGGTTCTGGCTCTCAGACAGCGCACACAGATGCTCTGGGACGCGTACTTCTCCTCTGTGGATAAGATTGTCCTCACCACACTGGAGGTGAGCTGGGTCCGATGAGGTGTGTGTGTCCGACAGAGAGGAAGGTCTGCCCGGGGAAATTAAACCAGCACAGGATGCCATACATCATTAACACATACTTAGTTCCCTGCCCTTAGGTTAATTGGCAAATGAGATGTCAAGTATGCACTGAAGTATGGCTTAACTGCGCCCCTTGCTGGCCAACAGGTGCAAGTGCTCATTCTAAAAAAAATAAATAAATGAGTGTGGTTTTTATAAAGGTATATGATGCCATAAAGAATCGCATGCACAGGGTAAGTTTTGTGAAAATGTACATAAGATTGCAAGCGTAAATAAAATTTGCATGTGCAAGAGAAGATTTGTAAAGGTGTAAATCGGCCTTTCAAGTGTAAGAAAAAAATATTTGCAGCATTTTACTGTTATTCGTAAATCATATAGTCAGCCTAATGGTGCACAGCTTATTAAGCAATCATGATTTATTTATTTATGTACCATGTATGTGTGCATTAAAAGTACAATTCCGGCAACGTGCCAAAAGTGTAAGTGTGGAAAAATGGAAGTCAGAAGAATACAGATCATATTTATTTTGTGTAATCATGAAGCTGCAGTTTCACAATACATGCATTAGACTTACTAATAACAGTAAAATGCTGCAAATATTTTTTTCTTACACTTGAAAGGTGATTTACACCTTTACAAATCTTCTCTTGCGCACGCAAATTTTATTTACGCTTGCAATCTTATGTACATTTTCACAAATCTTACCATGCGCATGCGATTCTTTATAGCATCATATTACCTTTATAGGTTTTGATTTTATGTAATTGTTATATTGGTAACACTTTACAATAAGAGTTGTTAGTTAACATTAACTAATGATGAACTGTACGTATACACCATTTATTAATATTAGTTAATGTAAATTTTAACATTTACTAATACTTCAGTTATACATTAGTTAATGCACTGTGAACTAACATGAACTAACAATGAACAGCTCTATTTTTATTAACTAACGTTAATGATTAAGAAATACTGTAACAAATGTTTTGCTCATGTTAAGTTCATGTTAGTTAATAAATTAACTAATGAACTTTATTGTAAAGTGTTATCGTTATATTTAATGCTGCTGTTTTAATGTCTGTCAGATCATAAAGGACCGAGTTTACTCGCACATCTCCAGAAATAAGTTCATGTGGAATGCCTTACCTGGAGGGCTGCTGGTTCTGCCCGAATACTCCACGCACCTGGCGCACTACCCCTTCTATTACTACAACCTGGGTACGTGCACTGGAGAGGATTTTCTAAATAAAATAAATATTATTGAAAATACTGTTATTTAAAAAGTTCACGTTTAATGCAATGTGTTACTTGTCGCTTCTTTGCAATTATTTGTGAAATTTATTAGCAATTTCAGTAACACTTTATTTCAACAGTCCACATTAGACATTCTACTAACATACTTACTTTGCAACTAGCAGTCATTGGAGCATCTAGTATGCATATAGTATGAGACTGCTAAATACAGTGCTTAGCATAAGTGAACACACACATGCTAAAGTTGACTAAAAAGAGGAATAAAAAATCATCT